>JAVJIF010020149.1:0-101094 GCA_038442645.1 Agave tequilana | reverse complement strand
TTGGACGAAGCTATCCAGATCCGGCCAGTTGTGCCTTGAAGATGGATTTTAGCTAAGCAGAGGATAGCCTTGCTTGCACAGTAATGTTAGACTAGCTTACCATAAGCCAAGTCATAGCCCCCCCAAGGCAGATAGGCTGGAGAAGCCTCAAAAAGGACCAAGTCCTAGCCTTGCCTATATGGCTAGGCCAGACTGGCCTGGAAGGGCACTGTCTTGACCCACCTATATGGCAAGACTGGCTCAACCTTGAAGAGACCAAGTCCCAAACCTCGCCTATATGGCAGATTTAATAGGAACTTCGCGTGAAAAGATCCTTTGCCTGATCAGGCAAGAATGCTAGCTTCGCTGAAAATAGGGCTGAAACCCTTCTCTGAAAGTCAGCCAAATTAGAGACCAAGCGAATTCAATCCCTGAGATAGCTGTTAAAGCTAAGAAAATTAAAAGAGATAAACTCCCTAAAGTCACTGGATGGCCGAGGCTCACCAGGTCTTGATCGGACAATAACCAGAGTGAGCGTCCCCATTACTGCAAGAGAGGGGTCATAAAACACCTCCTAGAAAGAGAGGAGTATATTTCTCTGAGATCGACCTATAAGAGTCCTATTTATGGGCCTCGTGGCCTGACCACACCACTACCACTTCATGCTTGGGAGCACGGACGAAGTTAAAGCATTCCAATGCTTAACCTTGAGAAAGGAATAATCTCCCTCGGGAATGCACACAAAGTTATTTTGAACTTCAGAAAAGGGAATTATCTCCCTCATAAATACAAGGAAAGTTATTCGAACCTTGAAAAAGGGAGCCATTCCTCTCGTAACTCGTAAAAGCGGTTAGCCTTAGGAACGGAACATCGCTCCATCATAATGAGCGCGAGGTTAATGCTCGTAGTCCAACCTGGTTTGAAGCGAAGCTACTTCAGGAAGTCCAAAGGCGAAACTACCTAGAAGTGCAAAGCTACCCAGAAGTGCGAAGCTACACGTAGCGAATCGTCAATTCCTCGGCGAACCTATTCCAGTCCGAAATCGGGGCTAAAGGAGAAATTAAACTCAACCACCAAGGTGACGTTCACATTCATATATCGTCAATCAAAGTAGTTCAAAGTATTTCGAAATCTAAACTATTCCATTGTAGATTCACGAAAACTTTGAAAGGGTCATGTTGACAGTCGAAAAAGACAGGATTCCCGCATTTATCTTCAACCAGTCTGAACGACGCCTAACTTATCGACATCTACAAAAGATAAGTCGAAGACAAGCTGATAACCAGAGATGAGGCAGCAACATGGACATTACTAATCCAGTAAAATAAAAGCTAAAGTTGCCTTTGGAGAGATCCAAGCAGGCCTAAGACGCTAAGCTAGCTTAATACTTAGCCTGGGCATAACCCCAAGGTAAGCTTTGTAGCTCCGCATAAAACTAAAAGCTTCGCCTAAGCCTGGTAGCCTCGCTTTGAAGCTAAACTATCAGCTTTGCATGAAGCTTCCCATTTAGCCCCCGTCGGAGGCTGATCCAAGAGCTTCACGCCAGAGGCTCTATCCCTAGCTAAGTCATAGCTCTGCTTTGAGCTGAGTCTTAGCTTCACACGAGACTCTAAAAGTAACTTCGCCTGAAATTATGAGCTAGCTTCGCATGATTTAGCTCTGCAGTGGGTTTTGTCAAGTCATCAAATTGACTGTTTCAAAATCCCATGAGGGATTAATGGGTGAACCCTACTAATTTAGTGGTATTAACGCCAATTTAAGTGGGTGGTTACACCTGCCCACTTCGTCTCACATTAAGTGGAGACAACTAAGCTATAATGGCATGAGGACGTTCGCATGAACCCTCTAGCTTCGCCAGAAGTTTGCAAAGAGCTTCGCGACAAGGTCATTTGCGAGCCTCACGCGAAACTAAAGGCTAATTCAGCCTTGCTGAATTCAAGGGGGCGGTTACTCCCCACCTTTGGCTATAAATAGGTCCTTGGCTGATTCAACAAGACACCATAGAGGCAGAAAGACGGATAGAGAGGAGATTGGCTTGAAAAGAGTAGAATTCCTAGCAAAAGGGCTCTACTGATCTTTTGTTCTCCGATTTCCCGAACCAAGCGAGAAGGGAGTCTTATTAGGAGGCAGTCTTGATCACTTGATCGATTGCATCGTCAAAGGAATAAAGTGATCGCGGGCTGATCAGATTCCTACCGGCACATTTTTCCAAAAATCTCAGAGGAGATCTACTTGTAATTTTATTTTTTAAAGAAGTACTTATAATTTTCGCTCCTCGATCTCTTTTTGTAAGTTTTCCCCAAATTAATTTTTATATGGAAAACAGACAGTCTAACCAGTTAGGAGTCATCTTGGTCTAAGGTCTACCCTAACGTAGGCTAGATTTTTCTTTATTTATTGTTTTTGTTTGTATTTGTTTTTAATATTATTGTGATATAGATTATAATTATAATTATTCAATGCATATAGTGATCCTACTTCACACCGACCTCTTTTGGCTCGGATATTACCAACCCAGCATTTCATAACTTTAACCACAAAGTATGCCGGATTGCTCTTATCCGAATCAGTATATGCCCCAATCCCAGTATTATGATCAAGTTGGGATGATCATCACCACTCTTTATAGAGTCAGTGGGGATACAACTCCCCCGAATCATACTATCAACAACCTAACCAACATTCATCTTCGTATACTCAATATCAAGATCAACAAATAGAAGAAAAATCTTCTTTAGAAAAGAGTTTCGAAGCCTTTCTTGAGTCCACATGACAAATTCCAAATCTCGACAGACTCAAGTTTCCCACAAAATTCCCAAATCCAAGATCCTTACCCTATTTTTTCAGTCCCACCACACCAAGAAGAACTTAGTGACTTAGAAAAGAGTATGGAATACTTAATTCAAAGCCAAATTCTTTGAACTAGTCCATCTATATGTTAGAGCCACAGGTTAGTCGTTCGGTCAACACAAATGATAAGGAAGAGAAAACTCTCCCCACTCAATCTTTGACCGTTCCTGATTTCTCTAACCATATTGATAGAGACCAAGAATCATTGTGTCTTGAAAATTTTAACTAAGATTCAATTTTATCACACCATCGTGAACTTGACCAATACTAAACCATTGATAAATTGGCAAGTTTTCATGTCAATGAAATTGAACTTAACTATAAATGTGACACCGATCCTCAACTTTGATTCAATTCCACTTTTTGAAACTATGTTGACTTTGGTATTCTTATTCGATTTGGACCCAATTTTTGAGCCAACACTGATTTTCATATCTATAGATTTTAAACATAAACCACCTATTTTGAATAGTCACATTCCATTATTGAAAAATGAATGTGAGTTTCAATTCTGTGATTTGGACCAAACTCTTGAATCGAATCCGACTCTTAAACTCAAACTTGATTTAAGTTAATTCTATGAGTCACTATTAGTTCTCGTTCCTCTCATTCCTGAGCCCAAATTTAACCACAACACTGAATCACATACCATTATTGGACCCTGGTATAGACAGTTATGACTCAGTGATGATATTCAAAAATTTGTCATATAACTGGGATAATTTTCATGTTACGATCTTACATGATCCTATTCATATTGGGGAGTATAACAATGTAAATAAAAAGAGGTCATCAAAGATAGGTCTTTGATAATCCACATTATTTAATTGGGTAGCAATGATTGGCCAATCTGACCACCACCGTAACCACCACCTTGAGATAATATTTTTTTTCCTTCCTTTCTTTTTTTTTTTCATACATATATGCATTCATTCAAACATTGAGAAGAATGCATGAAATAGACGTGGGGGAAGGTTCTAACATAGATTTTTCTCTTTATTTGTATATAAAAATAAATAAATAAATAAAAAGAAAAAATATTTTCTTTGCTTTTAAAACTTTTTGAACGAAAAATAATTTTTTGACTTATTTTTGTAAGAAATTAAGTTAATTTTAAGGAATAGAGAATCATAATTAGAATTTCTTATACTTGGTCAAAATAGATTATTTGTTTGAATTCTAGGGTTAGGAAGAAAAATAGGAAAAGTAATTTAGTCTTGATTTTAACCTTGATGAAATATGCAGACTTTATACACTTACACGCTTAGAGTTCAAAAATAATGATTCTTATGTGTTAGTTTTTATATATATATATATATATATATATATATATAATATATATATATATATATATATATATATATTTATATATATATATATATATATATAAAATTCTCTTCTCTGATTAAACTGGGTATTTGTGCCTCATAAAGTATAAGTATTCACGCCTAAAAGTGATCCATATAATAAATAAAATCCTTAGTTTTGTGGCCTTTTTTGATCAAATCTAGAGATTTAAATACTTGTTATATGTGTTAATTGCAAACGTGATTCCTACGAAAGTGAGTTAGATTAGGTTATCTCTATTTTTTCTTTTTATTAGTTTTGCTCGATAACGAGTAAAAGATAGTGTGGGAGTGTGACACATAATTTGCATATTTAGTATTATATTCCCATATTTATTTTTAATAAACTCTGCTAATTTAATCCTATTTATTGTTTAAATATGTTTAGGCCCTGTTTTGTAAAGAAGGAGAGAAAAACGAGCCCAAAAGCCCACTTAAATTCAGATTTAAATGAGCTTAATTCAAAATCAAAGATTGGACAGAAGATTTAAGAAAAATGGAGCAAATCAGAGCAGATAATATCAAATAGAAACGGGTTAAAATCAGATTTATTTAGATTTATTCAGTAAGCTTGAGGATCACAGAGATATCGCCAAATTTAAAGAGTAAACTAAAAAACCAATTGAATAAAAGGAAGTATCAAAGCATCAAAGGACCACGACCCCTGGAACTAGTCATTTTGCCAGATCCTGGCCGCGGATTCGTGGCTTGGTTGGGTCTGTTGGGGGAGTATTTGCTCCCCCTATTTTCAGACGCTCTCTTCCCCTTCCATTCTGCCAATAAATAATGCATATTTCGATGAAGAATGGGCACCACTCTGCAGAGAGAGATTTCAGGCTATTCTACTTTAGTTTAGCTTTGCTTTCTTTTTAAATGTAATTTTATGCTTTCTTATAGCTAATGTTATAGAGAGTTGCATGAGATGAGAGGAAGAGTTATATGTAGAGTGACACTGAATGTAATCCTTCTTCAAGAGAGAGTTGTATTGAAGTGATAGTCATATAATTTTCAACTTTCTTCATTGTGCTCAGTCTAGCTGAAGCTCTGCTTTCATGTGTTCTTTCTACTACTTCCTTCGCTTTACTTCACTCTAATGCAAGTCTTCACTGCGATTCAACAACAGAGGTATGTATTCTTTTGCGTAGTTTCTTTTCCATTTCATTAGTTTGGAATCACACTTTCAAAACCAATGTTTCTCCTTTTATTTCTTTGTCATTTCTTTATATTCAAAGCAACAATACAACTTTTTCTTCTACCATCTTCTTCTTATCCTAACTTAACACTTTTATTTTCTTTTTTATAAACTGAGAAGAGAACTTTTAACATGTTTTTTTAAACTAAAAGAAGGAACTTACTAAAAGCTTCCATCGTTGTCCCTTCTTGTGGATCATGAACCGTTAGCCCTAGGCTACACGGTAGCATTGAGGACCTAGTGCTATTCTTAAATTCTGTATTTTTCTGTGCAGGTTTGCTTCGACCGTTATGCTTAGATGATTTTGGTGGCTGGTGGAATGGATGAATGGAGGCCAATTTATGCATACTATTCTTACTGGCTTATTACTTGTATGCATCTTAGAGCATTAATTATCATATAATTATATATTGTAATTGAATTACATGAATATAACTATATGCATAATTTCAGGGGGAGTTTTATAAGAAGCTCTCACCTCTATTGTTTTTGTATAACTACATGAGTTTTGTCATCATCACAAAAAGGGGAAGATTGTTGACCCATTGGTTCATCTCTCTAATTTTGACGATGATTAACTCATGTAGTTATTATACAGATGATCTTAAAAGTGTTTAAATTACATGTTTATTAAGATCATAGTATACATATTTAGCTGAAGGACTTGGGGCACCATCCCAAAAGACTAGCCTTCTAGGTGGAGTTGCCAAAATCCTTATATACCCAAGACCATCCACACGTCTAGCCGATGTGCGACTATTTGTTCGACCCAAAATCCCAACAATCCCCCCTCGAACAAATAGTCTCCCCTTGCAAGCTCAACTAACTTCACACTGGAAGAACAAATGCTCCATCGAGATCATATCTTCACTGCGTGAAGAGAAGGCATGCCTTATGTGAAGCACCAGTTGCAGTCGGTCACTCCTCTACACCGCGTGGGAAGCTGCACGCCCATTGCAAAGGAGCACCACTACTAAATTTCTCGAGAGCCTAACATTAGCTTCACAGGGGCCTACTGTGCCTTTTTGCGCTAGTGGGGTGGGCAGGCCCATTGCGCCTTTTGTGCCATTGGGGGATCTACATCGTCAAACATCACCCTCACATACGACTAAGTTCGGGGCATGGCTCTGATACCACTTGAAGGACTTGGGACACCATCCCAAAAGACTAGCCTTCTAGGTGGAGTTGCCCAAATCTTTATATACCCAAGACCATCCCTACGTCTAGCCAATGTGGACTATTTGTTCGACCTAAAATCCCAACATTAGCTTCAACTAAAAGACTCAAAGGCAAGTTTTTGAAGCTTACACAAGATTGATTCAAGAGCTCAAACGCACGAAATTCACCATGTACTCAAGGAAGAGTCACACTCGAAGAATCAAGTTTGGATGTGTTGAAGTATATCAAGTTTAGGATTTTTTTTTTTCATATGTAAGATTTAGTTTTGTCAAAATCTTGTTTAGAGATTGGAGGGCTCAATACACAAACAAAGTTGATTTCAAGATTTATTGCAAAAGATCAAAAGAATTTTTGTTTTGAATTCATTTGAATAGAATTAAGTTTTGAGAAAACTAATTTTCAAAGGATTTTGGTATTGAAAATGGGGCTTCAAGAGTTTATATGTTATGTTGATCCTTAATCACATGTACTTGTCAAAGAATTTATATAAACTTAATTTTGGTAAGATTATCAAGTATAGTTAAATGTATTTTCAAAATGGTTTTTAAAGATTTTTGGAGTTGGTTGACCGCCGGCAGAATTAGTTATTTTTGCTATGTTGGACGACCGCCCGGTCAACCGGATATGCACAAGGCTTGAGCAAGTATCAAGCTGTTCATGTCGGTCGATCGACCGGTCGACCATTGAATAGTAGTGCTTTCTGTTTGTTGAGATCGGCCAACCGACTGGTTAACCGACTGAGTTACAGGAGCTTTCTGTTTGAGCTCGGTCAATCGAGCAGTCGACCGATGTTCGCAACGGCTATTTTTCTAACCATTGGTCGGTTGACTGCTCGGTTGACTGACAGTGTATTTAACCCTATCTTTGCCTCAAATGGCTATATTTTGATTTGGAGTTTTCTAGTTAATCTCCAAACGGCTATTTTGAGTTTTATTAGTGTATTTTGGTTCTCTATAAATTGGAATACTGTAGAAAATCTTATCATCTAATGCTAAATACTTCTTCAATATTTTTTTAGTTGTTTTGAAAAGACTTCTCAAAAGAAAATATTTTTTCAAGTTTAGAGCTATCATTTCAAATCTTCTCTCTTTACTTTGAGCTACACTTCAAATCTTCTACCAGCTTTCTCACCTACACAATCTATAACTTTCATTCTCTACTCCAGGGTTATCAGATTGTGTTGTTGAGCATTTGTGGTCTTAAAGGGATCATCATTTCTTGTATTATTGAAGTTTCTTGAGGTTGCGGCCCTCGGTAAAGCTTGCTAGCTCGAGTAGTTGCTTCAGATCTTGCGAGATCGTACGTTGCTTATAAGAGAGTCAAGTATAGTGAAAATCCTTCATTGCGGTTAAGGCGGGGACATAGAGGTAGTGCTCGAACTTCAAAAATATCTTGGTGTTTGCGTTTAGATTTTCTCTCTACTCTACTCACTTTACTTGCTTGTGCTAATATTTGCTTCTTGCTTTACATATTGTGCTAGCTAATTCTTTTTAAATTCGCTTCGTTTTCCCATAGTTATTAATGTTAGCCATTACCCTATTCACCCCCCTCTAGGTGATTTTACCAATATCCAGTCAGTTTGCAAAATGCGCACAAATCTTGAGTCAAATACAATTGTCAAATCGTGACCTCGATTTTGATTTATCACGATTTTCTTCTCTTTAGTTTAGGCGTCTTTCTCTCAGGTCAATACCTCCATTGATGTGTCATTAAAGGACTCTTTGTCCTTCCTCCTTAAATCAAGATTCACAAGGACAGTAGTACCTTCAACATAGCTAAGCGATGATTTTCCGTTGATCAAAGTAAGAACAAAGGTCTTATATCCATCATCCGGAAGTGAACTCAACAGTATAACAACTTTGTCTTTATCCTTGATCACTTCATCCACATTCGCTAAATCCACGAGAACATTGTGTAGTTGTTGATGTGATCACTAATAGATACTCCCTTCTTCAACGAAAAATGGTAAAGCCTTCTTTTCAAATGCAAGCGGTTCTCAAAGTTCTTCTTCTACTTACTCGCGAGAGGCTCTCAATTCTTCTTTTTTGATATTTCATTCATCACATCATACATTAGATCTTGTGTTTAACAAAACTAATAACTCCACACACCGCTCTGTTCATCTTCTTCCAAATCTTCTCTTTAATTTCTGCCGGTTTCTCTTGCAACTCAAGAGTATCCTCCAGATTCTGCGCGTTAATCGCATCTAATACTTCGCATCTCCACAAAATGAAATTGTTTGCGCCATCAAACTTTACCACATCAATACCATCAAACTTTGCCACATCAGTTTTCAAGTAATGGATATTCTGAATGTTCCTTACAACAAAAAAGTCACTCCCATTGAATGTTTCTTCGGCTATTTTTCTCTCCAAATACTTTCAACCAAGCAAGTAAAATCAACTATGGAATAGATTAGTAAAATCAACTATGGAATAGATCTAGAAGAAAAGAAAGAATTTTTACCTCCAATTGAAATCCTAAGAAGAGTTTTCAATTGATCTCTCCACCCAAAAATAGAGGACGAAATCCATCCTGATAAAAATCCAATTTTTAACTTCAACAAAGCTTCAAATCTTCAAGATCCATGTTTCCAACTAAGATTCACTCCAACAAACAATCCCCAAGCGTAGCCTAGAATTTTGATACCACTTGTTGGGCTTGGAAGGCGGCCAAAGAACCGATCAAACACAGCACAAACAAAGAACAAAGAGAGGAGACACGATATAACGAGGTTCGGCAATCTTGCCTACATCCTTGGGGAAGAAGAGAGAAAATTGTTGATGTTTAACACACTATTATAAGAGGAATATATTTCTCAATGGTTCTTGATGTCAAATACAATGAACACATATCCATATTTATAGACAAGTGAGACAGAAGAGTAAAAACAGAGTATGTCGCTTCACAACCGACTGCCAGAACCTGAGAGCCGGTCGACCGGTGCAAACTTTCCCACTCTCTGTTAAATCTTAGGAATGGGTCGGCTGACACTGGCATCCTCACTCTCTGTCAAATTTCAAAAAGTGGGTCGGTCGATCGGGCAGTCGACTGACACTGGCATACTCACTCTGTGTTAGATCTCAGAGACTTGGTGTCGACCGGCCGTCGACCGACAATACCCAATGCGCACATTGTGTACACGTCGGTTGACTGGACGGTCGACTGACCTGATACCTCTGCTTGCATCTGGTTGCCTTGACTTCAATTCTCTTGTCCCTCTCCAACATGAGTTTAAAACTCTATCATCTAGATTTTGATAGAGACAGTCAATCAATTACCTGATTAGAAAGTAGTTTGAAGAGAGCACTCCTCAATGATTAAAAAAGAAAGCTTTTTGTCTTGCCACCAACCTAAAGATATCTACAAAAATAGGGTGTTAGTTAAGCAGTCACTCTTAGAGGCAAGAAAGAAGACACTATTTGCACCTTTTTAGCTAAACAATGATATCAAACCATGTTGCCACAGATAAGAGCAATAGATTAAATGGAACGAAAGAACTAATGCATCCTAATCAGCTTTAGAGCTGCCTTCCACCAGAATCCCCAATGAATGGGGGCAAAATCAATGATTTGGACTCTCTGCCTCTACATTTCAGTTCTACTCCTGTGAGTTATACTGTCCTACAGGAACAATTTGAATTGTGTAAAGAGACGGTATAGATGCTCTCTTCATGACACTAAACACTAGAAGAAGATCAAAGTAGCTTTAAATTGCCCCACATTTTGTTCTTGCCTGGCTTTTCTCAGACATGTACACCATGCTTCTTAGGATAGGATGATTCAGAATTAAAGTCTCAAAAATTCAAGCCAAACTGTATATCACGCTCGAATCGTACTTTGCGGGTCTTTATCCTTTACACTGGATTTGCAGGCCCCATTTGGAAATCTGCAGGTCCCTTCCTGTTGGATCTGAATAAAGATTTTGAAGATCTACCAATAAGTGAGAATTCAACAATGAATTACAGAAGCCGCGTAGAATTTTGGGAAAATTATCTTTAGGTCCCTGAGACAAAACTGGCACGTTAAAAAACTCCTTATAGTTTGAAACACATTGAAAAAGCCCCCTGACCAAGTTTCCACCCACTACGGCTCCGTGTCCTCACCACATGCCAATACATGACAGATTGTATTTTCGTATTGTCCCTACTACCGTTACTTAGATGGCATCGATGTGTTTTGTACTTTTGTCCTTTTATTCTTTTGTCTTTTTCATGAAGCATGGAATTGGTGGCAGCGGCTTGGAGGCTATATTTTTTTCCACACTTTTTTAATTTTGTCCACCTCAGATTGAACAATTTTATTTTGCAATGATATTTTTTTTACAGATATATATATATATTTTGCTTGGACGATGTATTTCTGTCCACCCTTTTCTAATTTTTTTGTTCACCCTCAATGGATGTTATATATGCGCATTGATAAAAAAAAATTATAATATATTATGTTAGCAATTTATTCACAACATATGATATTTATTTATTTATTCACATATTTGATTGTTTTTTAATTTTATTAATCTAGAAATATATATTATGCTAAAAGATTATCTACTACTTTTTACATAATGGTATGAGACTATTAATGGCTTGAATTCACGATTTTTTTTTTGGTTAATATTTTCTCCACTATGCCCACCTTCTCAAAAATTTGTCCACCTTATTTAATATTTTATCCACCTTCTCATCAACTATGTCCACTTTCTCTAGTTTTTTGTCAACTTATTTTAATATATTGTCCACCTGCTCTAATAATTTTTCCCACTTTGTGAATGATTTTTTCGACCTTCTCTATAATTTTGTCCAGCATCTTCATAATTGAGACCAATTTTTCTAATATTTTATCCAGAGTTTCTAGTATTCTAATATTCTGTCCACATTTTCTAATATTCTGACCATATACTCTCTAATATTTTATCTACTTCTCAACAAATATTCTATCCATCTTCTTTAATATTTTATCCACCTTTTCAAATATTCTGTCCACTTTTTCTAATATTTTGTACACTTAGTTAATTTTTCAATTTTGTCTAAAATTCTATTCAATTTCGCTAATATTTTGTCTGCCTTCTCTTATACTCTATCCACCTTCTCAAATATTCTGTTCACTTTCTCTAATTTATGTCCACTTATTCTAATTTTCTAATATTATGTCCACTTATTCTAGTACTTTGTCCACTTTCTCAACAATTTATTGAAAATGGAGAACCTTCAGCGTCCCAGGGGTGGCAGCATAGCCCCATGATAATTTTTTCCTCCAAAGATCTGTCGTTAGCTATCTATTCATAATTAGCAATTATTCAAAACATATTAATATTTATTTATCTATTTTTTCACTTATTTGTTTGTTCTTTTTAAATTTTATTAATTTAAAATGCAATGTATATATTATACGAAAAAATATTTACTTAATAAGTAATGATAAGAGTATATTAATGACATGAATTCAAGCGATTTTGTTTAATATTTTGTCCACTTTCTCTAAAATTTTGTCTACCTTCTTTAATATTCAATCCACATTCTCAAATATTCTGTTCACTTTCTCTAAGTTTATGTTCACTTATTCTACTCTAGTGTTTTGTCCATCTTGTGAATGATTTTATTCACTTTTCAAAAAAAATTCCCACCTTCTCTCTCATATTATGTCCACCTTCTCCAAATTGGAACCAATTTCTCTAATATTTTGTCCAAATTATCTAATATTCTAATATTTTGTCTACATTTTCTAATATCCTAACCACGTACTCCAGTATTTTATCCACCTACTCAAAAATTTTGTCCACTTTCTCTGACATTCTATCCACATTCTCTTATATTCTGTCCACTTTCTTCAATATTTTGTCAATATTTTGTCCACTTTCTCTAATATTATATCTACTTATTCTATTTTTGTCCATATTTTCTAATACTTTATTCACCTACTCTAATATTTTGTCTACCTTCTCAATATTTTGTTGGGAATGGGGACAAACTTTCTAATATTCTGTCCATATTATCTAATATTGACGTTTGAGTGTTGTGTCATTTAAGGGTATACAATACAAGTGGTATGGCTAGTATAGATGATGTGTCAAAAATGTAAGATAGATAAAAACTCAGAAAGTTAGACATAAATAAAAATAAATAGATAGAAATTTTCATAAGTCCACCTTCTCCCAATGTTTGTCGATGTTCTCTAATTGTTTGACTACTTTTTCTGATATTCTGTCCAACTTCTGCATGATTATGTACATGATCACAAGAAATTTGATTAGTCTACAATTCTGCATTTTTTATATCACATTATCCTACTGATTTATGAAGAAATTAACGCTTCTCATCTGTGTTTTGGTCTCTTTTGCAGATAATCGAGATTAGAAGGGCAAAAGAGTAATATGAGCTTAACTAATACCATTTTCGGGAAATTAAATCCGGATTTCTTATAGGCCAAACTAGAGAGTTTTTAGAAGATACATCGAATCTAGACATTGTCACGAATTTGACGAGAACCCGAATCCAAGGATACCTAGAGGGTCCCAGAAACGAGACGTGACCGCTCGCCAAAACCAGGGATCTAAGTCCCTGGTATTACCGCAAAAATGCGGTGCCGCGTTTTCTCAGCCATCCTGGCGAGCCACGCCTCAATTTTTGACGCGTGACCTCTTCTCATCTTCTAGAGTGTTCCTTTGCCTATATAAAGCCCTACATAGGACCTGAGACGGGGATTCCAGAAGCAGTAGCTAGGATTTCTCTCTTTTGTGTAGTGTAATGTAGATGTTCTTCTTCTTTCTTTTATATTTTGTTTTCTCTTTTAAGATTCATATATTAGGGCTGAGATGATTCAGAGAGAGATAAAGAGATATTGATGTAATAAAGAGTGACAATCTATGTAAAGATGTCTCCTTTCTTTTCTATTGTAATCTTCTTCATCTTCTACATGATACTTAGCTAATTTTTTCTCTCATGGTAATCTAACTACTAACCACTAGCTAATCACTTACTTGATAATCCACATGAATCTAATAGCATCTACAAAGCCTTGCTCTTGCAAGAGCCATTGATGGCTCATAATAATGGATTCTAACATTCTAACATTCTAACATCTAACAACTAACAAGCTAACTTGCAATGTCTCTTTTATTTCATGCTCATCTCTGTTTGGTTTTGATGATCTAATAGTAACTTGCAACTTATTGTTTTGAATAGATGTGTTTGAATGTGGAAGAACAATCATACGAGACATGCTTTGTATCGTCTCTTGAAGCCAAGGATTAGTGATGGTCAAGAATTCATGTGAGGCAACAATCACTAAGAGGCTAGCATGGTTAGTGCAACAATTAGTAGTTAGTAGCCATGAGTCTTCTTTCATTGTTTTTCTTCTTTTCTTTACTTTATTTTAAAAACAATTTCTAAAATCTTTTATCATTTTCTTATCGATGTTTTCACCAACTTCTTAGTTCACCTTTGTTTCATTTTCTTTTGTTTTCAAACCCACTTCCTAAATTACTTCACTTTTCACCTTCACCTCTATTTCATTGCTTTATCTTATTTTAGTTTTCTTGTTTTGCTTCCACTGATTCACAACTACTTCTTATTTGTTTTTTACATCACTGTTTTTCATCGCCTCTGATCAGTCACATATTTTGCATATACATTATCACCTTACCATACTTTTTAGCTAATAAATTCTATTAATAAGTCTTCTTCTTCTTTGTTTAATGTAGGCCCAATTGCTAAAAGAAAGGAAAGAGAAACAAGCCTAAAAGCCCACAAATTCTGTTTTAATTCAGAATAAATTCGAAATCAAGGAATCAGGGCAAAATCTTGGCATATCGGAGAGGTTGAAAATCGGTTGAAAAGAATCCTCCCAAATCAAACGGTTGAAGCCAACAATCAAAGGCTGTTTCATCAAATCCTGGAGCAGAAACGAGAAAATCAGAAGAAGATACAGGAGAATCACCAAACCAGGACAGCCACCCAATTGGGTATGGCCAACTGGCCACACCAGGGCCGCGAAAACGCGGCCCTAGCCGCGTTTTCGTGGCTTTGTTGTGTCAGTTGGGGGAGCATTTGCTCCCCCAATCTTCTTAGGATCTCCCCCCTCTGGTTTTTCCCTATAAATACCAGTTTACAGAGCAAAAAGGAGCTAAGACTAGAATTAGAATTTTTGTTTATACTTTAAGGTTTAGGCTCTTTGTTAGAGTACAAAAGTTGTATTTTTATTTTGCAATTTGTAATTCAGTACAAATACTTGTGAGAGAGAGGAATTGAGTGCTTATACTTGAAGATTGAAGTGACATTAATACAAGAATCGAGCTACTTTTTCTTCCACTCATTTACGGTATGTCTTGCGTTATTTACTTGCATTTTTATTTGTCTTCCATGAGTAGCTAAATTGGGCTCACTATTGTACCTCTCTCCAATTCTTCTTCTCTTCTAATTTTAATGAAAAAGACCCAATGAATCATTTGCATGCCTAACTTAAAGCCTTTCTTCTTGAAAGTGTTCTTGAAGGCACATGAGGATGGGTTTGAATTTTTAAACTCTTATCTCTTTTAAGAATGTCTCTTGAACTTGTTTTTATCTCATACTTGACTTCTTGATGATTTAACATTCGATTCAAAACGGTTTCTTAAAGAAAAGAGTGAACTTTTCCAATCATTTTATATGCTTTACTTCAAACTTTCTAAAGTCAACCTTAAGTTTGGCCTATGATCAAGTTGAGGCACTAAGGATTTCAATAGAAGAATAAATGGCTGAGTAGTGAGATAGTGAGCCCAAATTTTCTTCTTTATTAAAATCAACCAAACAATTTTCGAGCTTTTTAAATCACCTTCTCCAAAGCCTTCTCTAAAGTTGCAATTCTCTTTTAATCATCTCCTTCTTTCCATTCTCTTTTCAATTAAAAAATAAGCACAATTCTTTGTTATTAAATGAAACACCGAAAATCTTTCATCGCATTCCTCCTCGTGGACACGACCTGTTAGCCACAAGCTACACGGTAATTTCTTAACTCTTTGATTGTTCTTTCATTTTAGCAATCAAATTTTGGCGCCGTTGCCGGGGAGGGAACAGTGTATTTGTTTTTTAACAAGTTTGGTGTCTTATTTCAGGGACTTGAAGATTCAGATCTAGCATTCAAGCTTTGCAAGAGAAGACTTGCAAATTCTGTGCCCCTACTCTCGAAAGTAGGAAACAGAATTTCAAGAAATTACGTTGCAAAAGTTAAAAATTTCATTGGACTACTAAAACTTTTTTTGTAGGACATATTGCTCGCAAAAAATTAAGTTTTTGTACATTATATTCTTACTATTTCTGCTATCCACCATCCCTGTTTTAATCCAACAGTTATTTGAGTGATTGTTAATTGCTTAAAAAACGTTTAGACTTACATTCTAGGCATTTGTCTAATTACGTTTATTTTATAATTACTGTTGAAGAGAGCTGGAGACAAGGTACGTATGCATAGCATATAGTTTAGGAAACATTCTTGGGTGATATTTGCTTTTGAATGCTACTTTTCTATATCTTGCACACTTTGCACAATTAACTCTAAGGGCAAAACCTAATTCAAGATAAGGTAGGGAAGTCATTACCCTTCCTTAGCCTACAAACCATCTCCAAGCACGCACAACCTAAGCCTAAGTAAAATCTGATAGACGTTGGCCTTAGGGACATCTCGAACTCATTAAGAGATTATCCTAAGGGGAAGGTGTTGGAATTTGACTCCTGCCAAATCAGTGTCTAGGAAGGGGATTGAGGGCCGAAAGCCCGAAGGTTGGTGGTTACTTAATTAAGGAACGTCTTTGACGAATAATCTCCCACCAATCTTGCCCTGACCTGGCTGATTAGCTTGTGGTCAAAGTCTACATTATTCCTCCTGTGGACAATCAACCAGTTAGGAGTTGTCTAGGTCAAGGTTACCTTAGATTAGGCTTGGTTGTTTTCTCTTCTTGACTATTGGTGAACTTGTTTGTGATTGTGTTTGTATATGCAAGTGCGGTCAAGAGACCCTAATTCATCTAGGTTAACTAGAAACATATCACCACCCAAGTTCGAACCATGATCAGATTCGGTTATGGATCAACCGACATCTTTGCAGGATAGGTTCTATTCCATTAGAACATCACTTCCATCCTGCATCCAACTTCCATCGGTTGGTGAACACAACTTTGAGCTTAAGCTACAGTTCATTAATACACTCCCTAAGTTCCATGGCTTAGAGTCCGAAGATGCTTATTTCTTCATAAGAGAATTTGAGGAAGTATGCTTAATGATGAAAATTTCACACCTTGCAGATGATGCTATTAGGTTGAAATTTGTCCCATTTGCTCTTAAGGACATAGCTAAGAAATGGCTCTACAGCTTAGCGGCCGGCTCTATCACATCTTGGGATGGTTTCATCAAGGTCTTCTTGAAGAAATTCTATCCAATCCACAAGACCGCTCTCATTAGGAAAAACATCATGCAGTTCAAGCAAGAACTTAGTGAACCGTTTTGGAGGTACTTTGAACGCTTCAAAGACCTCCTTGTCTAATGTCCTCATCATAGAATAGAGAAATGGCGACAATGCCAAATTCTTTATGACGGTTTAGACTACTCGACCAAGACTCTCTTAGAAAGCATGTGCCAAGGGGGATTCTTGCAGAAGGATGAGCATGAAGGATGGGATTTATATGAGAATCTAGCTGAAAAGACCATCCAATGGGAACCTACTAGTGAAAGCTCTAGAAATCTAAACTCTATCTCTTCAAAAAGAGGTCTCCATTCGATTGAATCATCCATAGCTAACGAGGCTATGTTAGCTAACCTAGCAAGAAGACTGGAAGCTTTAGAAATTAAGGAACCAAGTCCAGTCAATCAAGTCAGCCCGAACCAATTTCCAACTCCGGGTTGTACTTACTGTCAGGCCATGAATTATATGTTTGAGGAGTGTCATGTATTTCAAACTTACCAACACTTTTCTGAACCGATGAATGCAGCCTTTTTAAGGCTGAACAATGATCCTTACGCTCCAACGTATAATCCTAGCTGGAGAAATCACCCAAATTTCTAATGGAGCCAACAAAATAATGACCACCCACGGTCAAACCATGCAAGCCACTTCCATCATTCCAATAATTCTTCCAATCATCAACCCAACTTTTTCAATCACCCTCACAATTCTCCCACAAATTTTCAAATTATCAACAAAATTTTTCCAACCAAACTCCACCATCTTCCTTCCAGAATCCTCAACTCGAAAGGAGAATGACTGATTTTGAGAGAAACATGGAAAGGTACATGAAGAACCAAGATTCCCTCATGCAAACAATACAGAGGCTAGAGGGTCAAATGAGCCAGTTAGCTAACCCACAACATGAGAGGCAAAAGGGTACATTGCCCAGTCAACCAATTATGAATCCTAAGAATTCACAACAAGCTCATTTGGTTGAGGATCCATCACTGAATCAATGTAATGCTCTTCATACATTGAGGTCGGAAAAGAAAGTTGATAACCAAGTGTCAACACCACCTAATCCTAGTCAGCACAATCACACTTCAGCATCCACCTCACCTAATCCCACCCCTCCTAAATTTGATGAATCTGAAAAAGATAAGTCAACCAGTCATGTGCACCAGCCTATAGCACCATTTCCTAATAGGCTGAAAAATAACAAGCAAAATCCACACATGGATAAGATAATTGAGATCTTTAATCAAGTGAAGATAAATGTGCCACTTCTTGATGCCATCCAACAAGTCCCATCTTAAGCTAAGTTTCTTAAGGACATGTGCACCAAGAAGAAAGACTAATGTACATAAAAAGGTCTTCTTAGCCACTAATATAGTGAGCTATTATCGGGTCCGATCCCTGTTAAGTACAAGGATCCAGGTAGTCCAATCATTGCCTGCACAATAGGACAAGCCGAGATTAGTCGTGCACTTCTTGACTTGGGAGCAAGTATCAACTTGCTTCTATTCTCAGTTTATCAACAACTCGAGTTGGGCGATCTTAGTCCAACTCGAGTCACTATCCAACTGGCTGACCGTTCAGTGAAAGTTCCAAAAGGAGAGATTAATGATGTCCTTATCCGGGTTGGGGAGTTTATTTACCCTATTGATTTCATAGTTCTAGAGACACAACCTGTGTCCAACTCTAATCATAGGGCTCAAACTCCTGTTGTCCTAGGGCGACCATTACTTGCTACTACCAATGCCATCATCAATTGTAGGAATGGGTCCATGGGGTTAACTTTTGGGGACATGACTAAAGAAGTCAATGTCTTCAACCTAGAAAAACAACCTCGTAAGATAAGAGATCAAACATTTAAGGTAAACTTTGTTGAAAATAATTATGATGAAGAGAGTGAAGATATAGAAGATGAGTCGCTGTTTCTTAATGAATTATTTAAGAATGAATGCGATTATCTTGATGAGAAGGTATATGTTGGAGATCCTAATGTTAGAGTACCCTTTAAAAAGGGAAATTTTGATTTGAATATCTTCACTTTTGATGAGCCAACCAATAATGTATCGCATGAGAATATAATTCAAGAACCTCCGATTGACATACCCTTTGAAAACCTCTTCGAAGAAGAACTCATGTGTTTGGATGAACCAACTAGGGATCTTTTGGTTAATTACACATCTCTAGGGGAAAGTGTTGACCTAAGCTTTGAGGAGATATATGGAACTGAGTTAGAATTCCTAGGCATTCATAGTGAGGAAGTTCCAACTGAGAAGTGTGGTGGTGATCAATTTTTGAATAATGAATGTAGAAATATGAGGAAGGAAAACCTAAAGAAGTTGAGACTGGGGAGGAAGAGAGCTAAAATGACAGAAAAATTAGCCTCCCCACTATGCCCTATAAACAGGACCCATTGGAATGACGGGAAGAGAGCTAGAGGGATAAGACCGAAAAAGATCTAGGTGTGGGAGAAACTTGATGTTGTACATATTTCTATATAATACATGCACCTCTTTTACATTTCATTTCATGCATGTATACATTTCTTTCATACATTGCGGACAATGCATGAGATAAGTGTGGGGGAGGGTTCTAACATGACTAATATAACTTCAAAAAAAATTGTAAAAAAAAATTGTATATATATATAAAAAAAAAACTTTTTGAAAGGTAAGAACAATATTTTGATATATTTTTGTAAGAAATTAAGTCAATTTTAAGGAATAGGAAAATCATAATTAGGATTTCTTACACTTAGTCAAAATAAGATGACTTGTTTGATTTTTAGGGTTAGGAAGAAAATTTGTGAAAGTAATTTAGTCTTGATCTTTACCTTGATGAAATATGCACACTTTATACACTTACACACTTAGGGTTTAAAAACACAAGACTCTTATGCCTTTAAAAAAAAAAGAAAAAAACTATATAAAAAAATAAATAAACAAATCTAATTATTGATTAGCTAGGTGCTTTGGCCTAAACAAGCCTTAGTATTTATGCAAAAGATAATTAGATAAGTTTGAAAATATATATATATAAATCCTCTGATTAAGCTGGGTATCTATGCCTCATGAAGCATAAGTATTCACGCCTAAAAGGGGTACATTTTATAAATAAAAACCTTGGTTTCGTGGCCTTGTCTGCTCGAGTGTTTAAGTCCTTAGGGGTGTTTTCTCACCTGGTGCCCTAAAGCTGTCCGGTTTGGGTGTCACCGACTAAAGGTTCGTTACATGGGCAGATTAGAAAGCCTAATAAAATTGAGGAATAAATTTCACCAAAAATAAATATAAATAAGGCATAGGAGTTAATGTTAAAGAACCCTTAGTCAAACTTCACAGTCACGATGGTGCATATGACTCAGGGTAAAGTAATAGACTAGATGAGAAAGACAATTTGACTTCTTACTTTAATTGATGGCATGTTTTTGAATGGAGACTAAGCTTAGAAATGAAAATTTTGATATTCCTATAACTTATAGATTACTTAAACTCTCACAAATATACTTCAAATATTTCCTCTTTTCAAAATGCTTTTCGAAAATACTAACTTTTTTCTCTTTCTTTATGGATTTTGTGGGTGCAATCCACTGAAAACCCTCACGAGACAAAACTCGTCCGCTAGGGGTAACCTAGAGGTTTAACGGCTTGTTGCACATGCTCAGTGCAATCGAGTGACCTGCGAAAGTGGTCTAATATTGATTAGAATTAGTCTGATGTTTTGCTCGAGGGCGAGCAAAAGATAAGTGTGGGGTGTGGTCAGTCACATATTTTGCATATACATTGTCACCTTACCATACTTTTTAGCTAATAAAACCTATTAATAAGTCTTCTTCTTCTTTGTTTAATGTAGGCCCAATTGCTAAAAGAAAGGAAAGAGAAACAAGTCCAAAAGCCCACCAAATTCTGATTTAATTCAGAATAAATTCGAAATCAAGGAATCAGGGCAAAATCTTGGCATATCAGAGAGGTTGAAAACCGGTTGAAAAGAATCTTCCCAAATCAAACGGTTGAAGCCAACATTCAAAGGCTGTTTCATCAAATCCTGGAGCAGAAACGAGAAAACCAGAAGAAGATACAGGAGAATCACCAAACCAGGAGAGCCACCCAATTAGGTGTGGCCAACTGGCCACACCAGGGCCGCGAAAACGCGGCCCTAGCCGCGTTTTTCGTGGCTTTGTTGTGTCAGTTGGGGGAGCATTTGCTCCCCCAATCTTCTTAGGATCTCCCCCTCTGGTTTTTTCCTATAAATACCAGTTTACAGAGCAAAAAGGAGCTAAGACTAGGATTAGAATTTTTGTTTATACTTTAAGGTTTAGGCTCTTTGTTAGATAGTACAAAAGTTGTATTTTTATTTTGCAATTTGCAGTTCAGTACAAATACTTGTGAGAGAGAGGAATTGAGTGCTTGTACTTGAAGATTAAAGTGACATCAATACAAGAATCGAGCTACTTTTTCTTCCACTCATTTACGGTATGCCTTGCGTTATTTACTTGTATTTTTTCTTTGTCTTCCATGAGTAGCTAAATCGGTTTTCTGGGCTCACTATTGTACCTCTCTCCAATTCTTCTTCTCTTCTGATTTTAATGAAAAAGACCCAATAAATCATTTGCATGCCTAACTTAAAGCCTTTCTTCTTGAAAGTATTCTTGAAGTCACATGAGGATGGGTTTAGATTTTTAAACTCTTACTTCTTTTAAGAACGTCTCTTGAACTTGTTTTTATCTCATACTTGACTTCTTGATGATTTAACATTCGATTCAAAACGGTTTCTTAAAGAAAAGAGTGAACTTTTCCAACCATCTTATATGCTTTACTTCAAACTTTCTAAAGTCAACCTTAAGTTTGGCCTATGATCAAGTTGAGGCACTAAGGTTTTCAATAGAAGAATAAACGGTTGAGTAGTGAGATAGTGAGCCCAGATTTTCTTCTTTATTAAAATCAACCAAACAATTTTTGAGCTTTTTAAATCACCTTCTCCAAAGCCTTCTCTAAAGTTGCAATTTCTCTTTTAATCATCTCCTTCTTTCCATTCTCTTTTCAATTAAAAAACGAGCACAATTCTTTTTTATTAAACGAAACACAGAAAAGCTTTCATCGCATTCGTCCTCGTGGACACGACCCGTTAGCCATAAGCTACACGGTAATTTCTTAACTCTTTGATTGTTCTTTCATTTTAGCAATCAGCCTCCTCTACCTACCACTTCTAGATTTCTTTTTTTTCTTTTTCTCATTCTTTAAACAAAGAAAATTGTTAACATATAACGTGAATGGACCGTTAATGCTTCTATCACCTTCCGTCCTTGTAGATTCCCATTCAGCCAATGCTATAACAGAATATCGAGGGAACATTATCACATACACTTTTACATTGATTACAAAAATACACATTTTCAATTGCTGGTTTTCACCCGAACCAAAAAAAGTGGTGCCGTTGTCGGGGATGGGAATGGTTTTGGTTTCACGTTTTTATTAATATTTTTTTTCTCAGTTTTGGTTTGCAGTTCAATTTTTACAAGAACTTAATACTGCAGAACACCCATTAGCATTGTAGCTCTCTGCTCTTAAAAGCAGGGACCCAGCTTCTATAGAAAAGCTGCGCAGCGGTTTAGCGGCAACTTTGTGGCAAATTTGTATCATGTTTTGCTGGGATGTGCATATTGTACTAGCTAGTGGATTTATTATTATTTTCCTGCTTGGATTGCCTACACGCTGCAATAACTAAGAACTAAAATTAGTATTTGGATGCCTTTAAAATGGTTTAGACACATTTGCATCTAGGCACTTGTCAATTCAATTCCAATATACTGTATTTTATTTATTGTTGTGATCTGAACTGAGGTATACATATGGCATTGCATATAACATAAGACAAACACATGGGTGATTTACTCGCTTTCTGTTATATTTTTGTCTATATTGTACACTTGCACGAAATAAAATTAAGGGCAAGACCCAATACAAGATAAGGTGGGGAGTTCATCACTCTTCCTTAACCCAAAAATCACCTCTCCACTCACACAACCCAAGCCGTAATAAAAATTGATAGACGATGGCCCCTAGGGACATCTTGGACCATTAAAAAATTGACTGAGGGTGAAACTTATAAGAATCATACTCTTGTGAAGTCGGTGTCTAAGGTCAGGAATTAAGAGGTTGAGTCTCGAAGATACCGTGGTTTAGTGTAATTAAGGTCCGTTGTTTACACAAGGATACCTCCCACCATATTTTGCCCCTACCTAGCCGATTAGCTCGTAGTCGGGTTCATACAACAACCTTTCTCGGGTAATCGACCAGTTAGGAGTCGTCTAAATCTAGGTCAACCTTAGTATTGGCTTGGTTTTGATTTTTTCTTTCTTTTTGTTTGTTTGTTTTGTTTTTCTTTTTTGTTTGTGATTGTTTGTGAAATAGAATTCAACAACAACATTTCTTTCGATCTTAATATGAATCGATACTTCACATCAACCTCATTTGACTCCGATAACTCCAACCCGGCTTTTTATAACATGAACCAATCAAATAGGCCGGATTGGATTTATTTTACTCAATATGACCATTACCCCCAATCTTATAGCCATAATTTTCAAAATAATTTTCACTTTTCATAGAATCAATGGGGATTCACCTACCCTGAGTCAAACTTTTAACCACCTTGTCCACAATTTTCACAAATTCCATAATATTCACAAACTTTTCCACATCATACTTCATAAACTTCTTTTCTTGAACAGCCCATAGATGAAAAATCCAAGTGACTTAAGAGTATAGAAGCCATGCTTGAGTCCCAACAAAACAAGCTTGACTCGTAATCTTTCCAAAATTAAGATTCATACTCATCATCTTCAATTCAAAATAGAAAACCATTAATCCTGGAAATGATTATGCATGAGTCCGAGCAACAATCACAAAATCTAATGGACTCACTGTTTCACCAAATTTCTAGAACCAACCTTCATACCTATTTTTTCATGCCCAATTGTAACAAAACGATGAACCAATCGAATATGAAAAACTGCTTGAAGTCATGACTCGATTCAAATTGCTCATAATCATGACATAGATATAATGATCAAAACTGTCCATTCTCATCCTTTGACCATTACTGATGTCGATAACCATTCTGTTAGAGCAAAAGAATCATGTTATTTTGGAAACAAAGATTAAATTTTAGTACACCCATTTCAAGATGACCAACATAAATTCTTGAGAACCACGTTGACATGTTGGCAAGTTATCCCTTTCCTAAGACTGAACTTGAGAATGAATGTGATCTTGAACCTCAACTTAGTAATTTAATTCAACTTTCTGATTCAATAATGACTCTGATATCTTTACCTGATTTCAATCCTTTCTCTGAGTTAGTATTGGATCATGTGCCAGTCCATCGTGAAATTGAATCACCCATCTTTTATGATCATCATATTGAACTTGACCAATACCATACTTTTGAAAGTCCCACTAAAAAATTGGAAAGTTCTCATTTTTATGAAATTGAACTCAAAGACGAATGTTACTCAGATTCTTAAATTTGTGATTCAGTTCAAATTTCTGAATCAATATTGACTCTTATTTTGTTACCCAAATTGAGCAATATTTTAGAGTCAGTTTTGATTCCCATCCCTATCATTCTTAAACTTGAATCACCAATCTTAGGAAGTCACATTAAAAATGAATGTGGACTTGAGTTTCAACTTCTTGATTTGGACTCACTTCCTGAACAAATTTTGACCCCTGAACATTCACTTGACTTCAGTCAATTTTTCTGAGTCAATTATAGTTCATGTACTTCTTGAGTCCAAATTAATCATTCTATCGTTTCATACTCCATTTTGGGACAATGATGTTGAAAAAAAAGACTCAGAAATTATTTTTAAAATTTGAAAATTGGATGGGATAAAATTCATAATAAAAATCATCCATGTTCGCATCATCATAGTGGGTTGTAATATAGAGGTCATTGGTGGGTTGTTGAGAACACTACGCATATTGGATTAGGTCGCATTTCGTGGATCAATCAGACCACCACTGGAACCACCACCATGAAGTGATTTTTCCTTCCCTCTCTATTTGTTTCATGCATACATACATTCATGATACATTAGGACAATGCATGAGATAAGTGTGGGGAAGGATTTACTAACATAAAGTTTTTAGATTTTCTTTCTTTTTTCACTTCTTTTAGGATATTCTTAGAATTTTTTCTTTTTGTATAGGAATTTTTCATTTCTTTAAAAACTTTTTCAAACAACAAACAAAATTATGATCTATTTTTAAGAATTTTTCAAAATGCGTTTTAAAAAGGGACTAAGTTTAAGGAAGACAATATCGCTTAAATTTTTGCAAAAATATTTCGAAAACTTGTCCCTTTTTCAAAATGCGTTTTAAAAACACTAACTTCTGTTTTTCTTCTTTATGGATTTTGTGGGTGTAATCCACTAAAAACTCACAGGAGACAAAACTCCTCCTCTAGAGGCAACCTAGAGGTTTAACGACTTGTTGCACACGCTCAGTGTAATCGCGTCACCTGCGAAAGTGGTGCAATAACTTCTTAGTTTAATTTTCCTTTTTCCTATTTTGCTTGGGACGAGCAAAAAGATAAGTGTGAAGGTGTGATTAGTCTACAATTCTGTATTTTTATATCGCATTTTCCTACCGATTTATGAAGAAAATAACGCTTCTCACCCGTATTTTGGTCTCTTTTGCAGATAATCAAGATTAGAAGGGAAAAAGAGTAATAAGAGCTTAATTAATCTCATTTTTGGGTAATTAAATTCGGATTTCTTAGAAGCCAAGCTAGAGAGTTTTTAGAAGATGCATCGAATCTAGATATTGGCGCGAATTTGACGAGAACCCAGATCCAAACACCCGAATCTAAGGATACCTGGAAGGTCCTAGAAGCGAGACGTGACCGCTCGCCAAAACCAGCGACCTAAGTCCCTGGATGGCCGTAGAAACGCGGCTTTTGCCAAATTTCCATGGCCATCCTGGCGAGCCACGCATCAATTTTGACGCGTGGCCTTGTCTTATCTTCTAGAGTGTTTCTTTACCTATATAAAGCCCTGCAGAGACCTGAGACAGGGATTCCGAGAGCAGTAGCTAGGATTTCTCTCTTTTAGTGTAGTGTAGTGTAGGTGTTCTTCTTCTTTCTTTTGTATTTGTTTTTCTCTTTTTTGATTCATGTATTAGGCCTGAGATGATTTAGAGAGAGATAGAGAGATATTGATGTAATAGAGAGTGACAATCTATGTAAAAGTTTCTCCTTTCTTTTTTATTGTAATATTCTCCATCTTCTACATGATGCTTAGCTAGTTTTTCTTTTCATGGCAATCAACCACTAACTAGCTAACTACTTACTTGATAATCCACATAAATCTAATAGCATCTATAAGTTCCTGCTCTTGCAACAGCCTTTGATGGCTCATGATGATGGATTCTAACATTCTAACATTCTAACATCTAACCCCTAACAAGCTAATTTGCAATGTCTCCTTTATTTCATGCTCACCTCTACTTAGTTTTGATGATCTAATAGTAGCTTGCAACATATTGTGTGGAATGGATGTGTTTGAATTTGGAAGAACAATCATATGAGTCATGCTTTGTATCCGTCTCTTGAAGTCAAGGATTAGTGATGGCCAAAGATCCATGTGAGGCAACTATCACTAAAAGGTTAGCATGGTTAGTAGAGTAATTAGTAGTTAGTAGTCATGAGTTTTCTTTCATCATTTTCCTTCTTCTCTTTACTTTGTTTTTAAAATAATTTTCAAAATCTTTTTATCATTTTCTTAATAATGTTTTCACCAACTTCTTAGTTCACCTTTGTTTCATCTTCTTTTTGTTTTCAAACCCACTTCCTAGATTACTGCACTTTTCACTTCACCTCTATTTCATTGTTTTACCTCATTTCAATTTTCTTGTTTTGCTTCCGCCGATTCACAACCACTTCTTATTTGTTTTTCATATCGGCATTTTTTATTGCCTCCTCTACCTATCACTTCTGAATTTTTTTCTTTCCTTTTTTCTCATTCATTAAACAAAGAAGAAACTGTTAACATAAAATGTGAACGGACCATTGATGCTTCTATCGCCTCCCGTCCCTGTGGATTCGACCCGTTGAGCCAATGCTATAACAGAAGTATTGAGGGAACATTAGCACATATACTTTTACATTGATTTTAAAAATACATGTTTTCAAGTGCTGGTTTTCACCCCGACAATTTTACCCAAAAATCCAGCCTTAAAGCATAAGTTTTATACCTAAAATCCTATGGAATCTTATAGCTAGCCAGCACCAATTCCAAACATAATTTACAATCATTGCATCAAAACCAATCTCACTCGGCATTAGAAAATTAAAAAATCCAAAGAAAAATTAACTCATCAGTAAATTAACTCATCAGCTCGGAGCTCGGAGGCAGAGATCAAGTTCAGAGTGGTGGCAGGCGGAAGCGGGCGATCTAACTTGATCTCGAGGGCGGAGCTCAAAGGCAGAGTCAGAGATGGAGATGCTCGGCAGAGGTGGAGGGCTAATGTCGTCATCGCCCTCACAGGCAGAGATTGAGATTGCCGGGCAGACGAGCTTGGATTGCTGCTGCTACAGGGAACGCTGCTGCTTGGAACGCTGATGCTACTGGATCTTTGACGAGCTTGGATCGCTACTACTGGATGATCTCTGATAAGCTTGGATCGCTGCTGCTGCAGGGAACACTACTGCTGGGAAAGCTAATGCTACTGGATCTTCGACGAGCTTGGATCGCTGCTGCTGGACAATCTCTGACGATTTTAGAACGCTACTACTGCTTGGATCTCCAACGATCACTGATGATCTTTTAATGTGTGAGAAGGCAGAGCTCGAAGGAGGAGGGAGGAGGGCTTAGAGATGACAAAGGAGAGCTTGTTGTCGCCAAGGAAGGAAGCTCGAAGATGACAGATCTTGCCATTGAGCTCGTCCCACTTGATCTCATTTCTCGTTCTCCTCTTCTTCTTCCTCCACTTCTTCCATTTCTCTCTCCATTAATTTTTTTGGGGAAAGGAGAAAAAGACTTGGCAGCACACATGAATCTGACCAAAAGGGTAGTTTCGACTTTCAACATGCCCAATTGACCCATGTGAACACTAAAGGCCCAAATAGGGACCCATACTTATATAAAGTGGTATTTAGGGTTTTTTCCATGTGTTTCAAACTATGAGAAGTTTTTCACATGGCAGTTTCATCCCAGGGAACTAAAGACAATTTTTTCTATAATTTTTAACGCACTCTAAAAGAATTCCAAGAGTAGATTTTGAGCTCTAACGAGTTTAATATGCTCATACAATACTAAGGAAGTGCTTTTAGACTTACACTTCTACTTGCCAATTGGATGAAGTTAGTATGTATTGACTAAAGTTTGCAAGAAGCTATGATATAGCTGTTTCAAAGCTGCAAGGTTTGTAAGATAATAACTAGGTTCATTAATATTAAGCTAACATGCAATTACAAGTCAAAGCCTACCCATGAAAGAACTAGCATAGAGATTTGCATTGCGGCAATCTGGAAACATATATTGGAGTGATTCTGGTGAATGGAGTACCAGAATATGGTCCTTCAGTTTTGTTGACTTTTCAAGAGACCACTGATTGAACATATTGAATAAGCCTAACACTGATGACAAAAAATAAGAAATTTGAGGGGAGAAATAGAGGAAATAACAATGACAAATTATTTAATCTTTTATGAGAGATATAATTCTCACTCAATTCTTCTTCTACTTTCTTGTCATACATTCTCACCAAACAACTCCTTACATAGAGATCTAAATGACTCTTGAAATACAACTTTTGTACTCAAAAGATATCTCTTCCTAAAGGATACAACCCTTCATTTCAAATAGACACGACTCTTTGAAGAGACAACTTTTTATTTCTTATCATATCAGATTTAATTCTCAATATTTCCCCTTAATCCTGATGTAACCATCCCAAGTTGACTCCGTATTATAAAGAATATTTTATGCTTCAGTGGCTTTGTGAAAATATCAGCAAGTTGATCTTGGGTCTTGACAAAAATTAGTTCAACTTAATTCTTTTTTATGGTCTCCCGGATAAAATAATAATGAGTGTCAATGTGTTTGCTCTTTTCATGGAAAATGGGATTCTTTGCAAGTGCAATGGCTGATTTTTTATCAAGGTAAATCTTCGTTGGCTGTTCTTGGTTGATTGTAAAAATCAAAGAGTTTATGAAATTACCGTGTAGCTTCGGGCTAACGAGTCGTGTCCACGAGGAGGAATGCGATGAAAGATTTTCGGTGTTTGTTTAGTAATAAAGAATTGTGCTCGTTTTTTAATTGAAAAGAGAATGGAAAGAAGGAAAATGATTAAAAGAGAAATTACAACTTTGGAGAAGGCTTTGGAAAAAGGTGATTTAAAAAGCTTCGAAAGTGATTGGTTGTTTTTAATAAAGAAGAAAATCTGGGCTCACTAATTTTATTTACTTCACTACTTATCTCAAGAATAATTTTAGTCCATCACTTTTATCATAGGCAAAAGAGCTTAATTTCTTTTAGTGTTCAAGTAAAACAAATGATATGATTTCATATCATATTTTGAGATCTTTCTTAACACAACATTAAAATAGAATGTTAAACCATCAAGCGCGAGGAAGCAAGTATGGAATAAAAATGATTTACAAATAGTTGTGCCTTGAAAGTCCAAGTTTTAAAAGAAGCATCATCATGAGTTTTCAAGAATAAAAATTAACTTTAGGCATTATGATTCAAGAGAATTCTTCCATCAAATTCAATCGAGAGAGAAGAGGTAGAAAACATCAATAAGTGAGCCCAGAAAACGATTTAGCTACTCATTATGAAATGAAAACAAACAAGAAATTGACAATTAAATACAAACATACCGAATTCAAGTTGAGTTGGAATGACAAGTAGAAGCTCCTTTGATTGTCACTTCAAAGACGAATTACACACTCAAATCCACTCTTCTCTCTTTTCTGGTCTAAACTAAAAAAGAATAATGAGGAGATACAACTTCTCCAAGCTATCTAACAATGTTCCTAAACCCTAAAAATGAACAATAAATTTAATCCTAGTCCTTGCTACTTTTTCAGTACAAAACCCTAGCTTTTATAGGCAAAACCTTAGAGGGAAGGGAGTGAGGAGATAAGGGGAGCAAACACTCACCTTATCTTCACCAACAAGCTGCGGATCCGCGGCTTGGGCCGCGAATCCGTGGCCAATTGGCCACATCAGGTGGAGGAATAGTTGGCGTGGATATGGCCTCCCTTTTGTCTTGCTGGATTCACTGTTGCAACTCCCAGATTTGACGAAATGATCTTTGATTTGTTGGCTTCAACCGCTTGATTCAGGAAGATTCATTTCAATCGGTTTTCAACCTCTCTGATATGCCAAGATTTGCCCTGATTCCTTGATTTCGAATTTATTCTGAATTAAATCAGAATTTGATGGGCTTGTTTCTCCTTCCTTTCTTTTAGCAATTGGGCCTACATTTAACAAAGAAGAAGAAGACTTATTAATAGGATTTATTAGCTAAAAAGTATGGTAAGGTGACAATGTATATGCAATATATTTGACTGATCACACCCCCACATTTATCTTTTGCTCGCCCTTGAGCAAAACTTCAGACTAATTCTAATCAATTATTAGACCACTTTCGCAGGTCACTCGATTGTACTGAGCATGTGCAACAAGCCGTTAAACCTCTAGGTTACCCCTAGAGGACGAGTTTTGTCTCGTGAGGGTTTTCAGTGGATTGCACCCACAAAATCCATAAAAAATATTAGTATTTTCGAAAAGCATTTCGAAAGGAGGAAATATTTGAAGTATATTTGTAAGGTTTTAAGTCATCTATAGGTTATAGGAATATCAATTTTTTCATTCCGAAACTCAGTCTCTATTCAAAAACATGTCATCAATCAAAGTAAGGAGTCAAATTTTACTTCTCATCTAGTCTATTAATTTATATTGAGTCGTATGCACCATCGTGATTGTGAAGTTTGACTAAGGGTTCTTTAACATTAACTCCTATGCCTTATTTATATTTATTTTTTGTGGAATTTATTTCTCAATTTCATTAGGCTTTCTAATCTGCCCATGTAACGAGCCTTTAGTCGGTGACACCCAAACCGGACAGTTTTAGGGCACCAAGTGAGAAAACACCCCTAAGGACTTAAACACTCGAGCAGATAAGGCCACGAAACTAAGGTTTTTATTTATAAAATGTACCCCTTTTAGGCGTGAATACTTATGCTTCATGAGGCACAAATACCCAGCTTAATCAGAGGATTTATGTATATATATATATAATATATATATATATATATATATATATATATATATATATATATATATATATATATATTTTTCAAACTTATCTAATTATCTTTTGCATAAATACCAAGGCTTGCTTAGGCCAAAGCACCTGACTAATAAATAAATAGATATATACTTCTTTTTTTTTATAAGGCATAAGAATCTTTGTTTTTAAACCCTAAGTGTGTAAGTGTATTTAGTGTGCATATTTCATCAAGGTAAATATCAAGACTAAATTACTTTCATAAATTTTCTTCCTGACCCTAAAAATCAAACAAGTCATCTTATTTTGACCAAGTGTAAGAAATCCTAATTATGATTTTCCTATTCCTTAAAATTGACTTAATTTCTTACAAAAATATATCAAAATATTGTTCTTACCTTTCAAAAAGTTTTATATATATATATATATATATACAATTTTTTTTTTGAGTTATATTAGTCATGTTAGAACCCTCCCCCACACTTATCTCATGCATTGTCCCCAATGTATGAAAGAAATGTATACATGCATGAAATGAAATGTAAAAGAGGTGCATATATTATACAGAAATATGTACAACATCAAGTTTCTCCCACACCTAAATCTTTTTCGGTCTTATCCCTCTTGCTCTCTTCCCGTCATTCCAATGGGTCCTCTTTATAGGGCATAGTGGGGAGGCCAATTTTCTATCATTTTAGCTCTCTTCCTCCCCTGTCTTAACTTCTTTGGGTTTTCCTTTCTCATATTTCTATATTCATTATTCAAAAATTGATCACCACCACACTTCTCAGTTGGAACTTCCTCACTATGAATGCCTAGGAATTCTAACTCAGTTCCATATATCTCCTCAAAGCTTAAGTCAACACTTTCCTCTAGAGATGTGTAATTAACCAAAAGATCCCTAGTTGGTTCATCAAAACACATGAGTTCTTCTTCGAAGAGGTTTCAAAGGGTATGTCAATCGGAGGTTCTTGAATTATATTCTCATACGATACATTATTGTTGGCTCATCGAAAGTGAAGATATTCAAATCAAATTTTCCCTTTTTAAAGGGGACTCTAACATTAGATCTCCGACATATGCCTTCTCATTAAGATAATCGCATTCATTCTTAAATAATTCATTAAGAAACAGCGACTCATCTTCTATATCTTCACTCTCTTCATCACAATTATTATCAACAAAGTTTACCTCAAATGTTTGATCTCTTATCTTACGAGGTTATTTTTCTAGGTTGAAGACATTGACTTCTTTAGTCATGTTCCCAAAAGTTAACCTCATGGACCCATTCCTACAATTGATGATGGCATTGGCAGTAGCAAGGAATGATCGCCCTAGGATAACAGGAGTTTGAGCCCTATGATTGGAGTTAGACACAGGTTGTGTCTGTAGAACTATGAAATCAACATGGTAAATAAACTCTCCAACCCTGATAAGGACATCATTAATCTCCCCTTTTGGAACTTTCACTGAACGGTCAGCCAGTTGGATAGTGACTCGAGTTGGACTAAGATCGCCCAACCCGAGTTATTGATAAACTGAGAATGGAAGCAAGATTATACTTGCCCCCAAGTCAAGAAGTGCACGACTAATCTCGGCTTGTCCTATTTGTTGGCCCTAGGTTAAATCAACCGTTTTTGAGTTTTGATGATTACAAAACATATATAGTTATTTGTACTAATCATTTTTCTAGTGTTTAAGTGTGTTTCAGGGTTCTAAGGATTCATATAGTGTTCTTCCCTAAAAGATGACTCATTTCAGGATCATTTGACTCAAGATGCCTCTATTCAGGTTCAAGAATTCAAGCTATGCAACATTTCATGGAGAAGCCCTAATTTGAAGACCTTGTTGTCACCTAGAACCTTTGTAAGACTTAGTTTGTTAAAGAATGAGGTTATGTTAAGTTGGCTCAAGAAAACACACACACACCATCTTTTTCCAAAATACGGTTTTTGTTTTGGGTATTTGATTTAGGTTCATATCTTGATGGTTTTACATGACTCAAATTATTTTACAATTTTACATCTTATTTATATCATGTATACCAACCTTTATAGCATGATACTTAGTCATATAGCCTTACAAATTTATTTTGAAATTTTTTCAAAGTTTAAAAAATTTCCTAGAACAAATCCTGTTTCAGGCCTGTCGGTCGACCGGCCGGTCGACCGGATCCATTTCAGGCTTGATCGGTAGACTGGACCGGTCGACCGAGCCTTGTGGTCAGGGCGTGCACGTCTGTCGGTCGACCGGACCGGTCGACCGACTGAAAGCCCTTTGCTCTCGGGTTTTGTCGGTCGACCGGGCCAGTCGACTGACAGAACAAAGAGAAGTTTTTTCTTTGGCTGCCGGTCGACTGACCGGTCGACCGAGTCCAACGGCTAGTTTGCCAATGGACTGTCGGTCGACCGGGCCGATCGACCGACAGCCGCCAGCAGGCCCCAACGGCTAGTTTTTTGACTTTTCTTTTTGGGATTTGATGGTGATGTGTGTTTCAGCTATCTCTGAAATTTTGGGGGCTATTTTCTGACCTATTTAGCTAGCTATTATGATGATTAGATCTCCTCTAATCTCTATAAATAGAGGGCATTGGTCACTTCCTAAAATTAAGAAAAATCCTATTGTTTTCAAGTTTCCAAAAAGAAAGAAAAGTTTTCAAAGGCTTTCAATTTTCTATGTGCATTCTTGGCTACTAGTTTTCAGTTGTTTTTCAAGCTATTTAGTACTACTTTACAACTGAATTTTTCTCGACACTTCTTGAGCCAAAATACTTCCTCATTCTATTAGGAGTTGTAAAGAGAAGTGTGTGGTCCTTTGTTGATCACCTTATTACTTGTTGATCTTTGTGTTGAGATCCCTCTTGTGGAGAGGGTTGGATTGGTGGAGTTTGGTACTCCGGTCTTCAGTAGACCTCTTGTAATTTCCTCGGTGGACATAGTGGAAACCCTTCACGGTGGTGAAGGCGGGGACGTAGAGCGGTGGCTCGAACCTCAAAACAAATCCTTTATGTTTGCGATTGATTTCCTTATTTCTTTTTATTGCTTTACATTTCTATCTTGTGATATCTCTTGTGTGCACTTCATTATTGCATCCATTTCATTACTTGCATTTCCCGATCTTTACTCATCTCAACAAGAAAGCAATTACGCGCCTCAACTCATAATCTAGAGGAATCAAAGAGGAGAAGTTCTAGAGCCCTTCACGGGAAATTCGGCTTCAATTTCTTGTTTTGAGTGACCGTTTGCATCATATACTCATACTTGTGTAAAAAGATCATTAGATTAGCATTAACACCTATTCACCCCCCCTCTAGGTGTTTTTCAATTGGTATCAGAGCTTTGGTCTCTAGGCTCTTGGCTTAACAACCTTAGAGAGATCCTATATTGCTAATCACACTATTCATTTTTCATCCTCATACACTTAGTAAAAATGGCCGAAGGAATTAAGACCCCACCCAAGTTTGATGGCCTTAACTTTCCCATATGGAAGGTTAAGATGACCGTGTTCTTGCAATCCTTAGGAAGCCGGGTTGCAAAGGCGGTGACCAAACCATTTAGTGCACCTACCAGTGATGAGGAAACTTGGTCCGATATTGCCACGAAGGAGTTTGATGCTAATGCTAGGGCACACTATGCCTTGCCTCAAGCTCTTAATGAAGATGATATTTCAAGAGTCATTCATTGCAAATCCGCCCATGAGATTTGGACTCACTTGCTTGTCACTCATGAGGGAACCTCACAAGTAAAGAGGGCAAAAATCGACCTTCTTCGTTCCCAATATGAAAATTTTTCTATGCAAGAGAATGAAACCATAGATGATATGGTTACTAAATTTATAAAGATTACTAATGGACTTTCTTCTTTAGGTGACGGGATTGACAATGACCAAAAGGTGAGGAAGATCATCCGTGCACTCCCTCCATCTTGGGAAGTCAAAGCCACTACTTTGAAGGAGCTCAATGACAAGGAAGAAATGGAGCTTATAGGTCTCATTGGGAATCTCAAGACCCATGAGATGGAAAGAAAAGCAAGAGAAGAGATGGCTCCTCCCAAGAAGAAAGCTATTGCCTTCAAGAGTTCTTCCAACTACTCCGACGACGATGATGAAGAAGAGGATAATGAGGATCTTTCTCTTCTTGTAAAGAATGTTCGGAGAATGTACAACAAGGCAAAGTTCCAAAATAGAAGGAGATGGCAAGGTAAAGAAGAGAAGAAAATCACTTGTTTCAATTGCCAGAAGCCGGGTCACATTGTTGCAGAATGTCCGGAAAGAGGCAAACCCTCCACCTCCAAGAAGCCGTACGAAAAGAAAGCTTTAAAGGCTACTTGGGATTCGGAGAGTGAATCCGATGAGGAAGTCGACACCGCCAACATGTGCTTCATGGCAAATGAAAGCACAAGCAAGATAACTCCCGATACTTCCATTGATTGTGATATATCCATAGATGAACTAGGAGAAGCTTTTGAAGAACTATCACATAACTATGATTTTCTCAAAAAGAAATACTTGAAAATGAAAAAGGAAAATGAATCTCTCAATCACAAAGTTTTCACTCTTACAAAAGAAAAGGATGAATTGCTTTCTACTTTTGTTTCTACACAAAAGGACTTTGATAACTACAAAATTTCTTGCAAAGGTAAATTTCTACAAATTAATGAAAATGAAATTTCCATGCTAAAAGAGAAAATTTATTCATTAGGAGTAGTTTTGAAGAAATGTAAATTTGATAAGAATAGACTAGAGACTATGTTTCCTAAGAAACAAGTCCCAAAGAAACTTTCACATGTTATTCATGCTCATGTTCATAAATCACAACCTTTACATCATGCCAAGCACCCTAAACATGCCCACACTCCACAAACACATCATGCATTCATGTATGGTAAAGTGTTTTCATGCACATATTGTGGCCGTAAAGGTCATTTGGTTAAATTTTGCTATGATAGGCTTAGTGCATCGCATAATAATGTTTGGGTTCGGAATACTAACTTTCAAGGACCCAAGAAAGTTTGGGTACCAAAATCAACAAATTTGTTAAATGATGTAGGTACATTCTAAGGCCCAACGACGTAAAGGGTTGTGGTATCTTGATAGTGGTTGCTCAAGGCACATGACTTGGGATATCAATAACTTTGCAACCCTATCAAGATACCATGAAGGTGGCACCGTCACCTTCGGAGATGACGCCAAAGGAAAGATCATTGGTATTGGTAATGTTAAACTTGGTAAATCTCCTTTAATAGAAAATGTTGTTTTAGTTGATGGCCTTAAGCATAATCTCTTGAGTGTTAGTCAACTTTGTGACAAAGGTTTTGATGTTATTTTTGATAACCTAGCATGTAAAGTTATTGATAGACAATCCAACACATGTATATTTTCCGGATTTCGTGAAAACAATGTATACATGATTGACATGTCTAATATGCTATGCAATGCTACTTGTTTGAAAGCCCTCGATGATGACTCTTGGTTGTGGCATAGGATATTAGGCCACATTTCTTTTGACCATCTATCTAGATTAAACAACAAGGAAATGGTGAAAGGTATTCCTTACTTGAACTTTAAAAAGGACCGCATTTGCGATGCGTGCCAACTTGGGAAACAAACCAAGTCCTCTTTCAAGTCAATCAAGGATATCATGACATCACGACCTTTGGAGTTGATCCATATGGATTTCTTTGGTCCTACTCAAACCAAAAGTCTAAGTGGGAATCGTTTTGCTTTTGTTTTAGTTGATGATTTCTCGCGTTTTACTTGGGTTTTCTTTTTAGAACACAAAAATCAAGCCTTTTCATATTTTCAAGCCTTTAAGAAAAGAGTTGAAAAGGAAAAAGATTCTTCTATTTTAATAATAAGAAGTGATAGAGGTGGTGAATTCAATAACGTACCCTTTACCACTTTTTGTGAAGAACATGGAATTAAGCATGAACTATCTTGTCCTAGAACTCCACAACAAAATGGAGTCGTTGAGAGAAAAAATCGTACATTACAAGAGATGGCTAGGACAATGATAAATGAATATGGTCTCCCTCATTACCTATGGGCCGAGGCCGTTAACACATCTTGCTACATATCGAATAGAGTTTTCTTATGCAAAAATACTTCAAAAACATCTTTTGAGATCTATTTTTCTAGAAAGCCAAATGTTTCATACTTTAAAGTTTTTGGTTGTAAATGTTTTGTTTTGAATACTAAAGATAACTTAGGTAAATTTGATGCAAAGTCTTATGAAGCAATTTTTGTTGGTTACTCTAATACTAGTAAAGCTTATAGAGTTTTCAATAAGTCATCCTTGACTATTGAAGAATCTATACATGTAAAGTTTGAGGAATCTAATGTGTTTGTTAAGAACGTTGTAGAAATAGATTCCCTAAATGAAGACATGGAGAGAGCTACTTTGAAGGACTCACCTACTATTGAAGACATGCCAAAGGATGATGAAGGAAATGAAGCTCAAGAAATTGAGGTTCAAGAAAATGAAATTCAAGAAGTTGAAGTGGAGACTACTCAACCACTTCCAAAAGATTGGAGATACAATCCACATCATCCCAAGGATCTTATTATAGGTGAAGTATCAAAAGGGGTAACTACTCGCTCTAAACTTCATGATCTTTGTGGACACTATGCATTTATTTCTCACTTTGAACCAAAGAACATCCTCGAAGCCGAGAGCGACTCATATTGGTTGCTAGCCATGCAAGAGGAGCTCAATCAATTCGAGCGCAACCAAGTTTGGCATCTTGTTCCTAGGCCTCACGATAGACCAGCAATTGGTACTAAGTGGATCTTTAAGAACAAGTTGGATGAGTCGGGAAATGTTGTTAGGAATAAAGCTAGGTTAGTAGCCCAAGGTTACATTCAAGTCGAAGGTATCGATTTTGAAGAAACCTTTGCACCCGTAGCACGGCTTGAAGCCATACGGATGACACTTGCATTTGCTTCTTATAAAGATTTTAAACTTTTTCAAATGGATGTAAAAAGTGCCTTCTTAAATGGATTTATTGAAGAGGAGGTGTATGTTGAACAACCCCCCGGGTTTGTTGATCCTACACATCCGGATTTTGTTTTCACACTTGACAAAGCTCTTTATGGTTTAAAACAAGCCCCTAGGGCTTGGTATGAAAGACTTTCTTCATTTATAATTTCTAATGGTTTTAATAAAGAAAAAAATAGATACTATTTTGTTTACAAAACATGTTGAAAATGATATACTTATAGTTCAAATATATGTTGATGATATCATATTTGGTTCTACTAATGAAAATCTTTGCAAAGTTTTTGAATCATGCATGAAGGAGGAGTTTGAGATGTCTATGATGGGCGAGCTTAACTATTTCCTTGGTCTCCAAATCAAGCAAAGGAAGGATGGGATATTCATCAATCAAGCCAAGTATACGAAGGAACTTATCAAGAGATTTGGGCTTGAAGGGGCTAAGACAAGCAAAACTCCATGGCAACTACCACAAAGCTTGACAAGGATGAACAAGGTACAAGTGTAGACATTAAGCTTTATCGTAGCATGATTGGTAGCTTGTTGTATTTAACGGCTAGTAGGCCGGACATTATGTTTTGTGTATGTCTTTGTGCTCGATTTCAATCGTGTCCTAAAGAGTCCCATTTGATTGCGGTAAAACACATTATTCGATACCTTAAGGGCACAATTGAAATGGGTTTGGGGTATCCGAAAATCGGACAATTTTTCATGACGAGTTTTTCGGATGCCGACTATGCAGGTTGTAGAGTGGATAGGAAGAGTACAAGTGGAACATGTCAATTTCTCGGTAATTGTCTTGTTTCATGGTCTTCCAAGAAGCAAAATTCGGTAGCCCCCTCAACCGCCGAGGCGGAGTATGTTGCGGCCGGAGCTTGTTGTGCACAAGTTCTTTGGATGAAACATACTCTCCTTGACTATGATTTGCATTTTGACCATATTAAAATATTTTGTGATAATACTAGTACTATTCATATGACTAAAAATGCAAATCAACATAGTAAGACTAAGCACATTGACATTCGCTATCACTTTCTTCGAGATCATTATGAAAAAGGTGATATTGACATTGATTATGTTTCTACCGATTTTTAACTTGCTGATATTTTTACAAAACCACTAGACTATGCCAGATTTTCCTTTATTTGTGGTGAATTGAATGTTTGTGTTATGGATTCATGAACATAAATTTTTTTTAACAATGTTTACCCTTTTTGATGTATGACAAAAAGGGGAGAAAAAGTTAGTTAGTTTTGAGTTTTAAGTTATAAAAAGTTAGTTTTGAGTTTTGAGTTTTGAGTTTTTAAGTTATAACAAGTTAGTTTTGAGTTTTGAATTTTTGAGTTTTGGATCTTGAGTTAGTTTTTGAGTTATAGATTTTTGAGCAATATGTTTTGAATTCCTATGTCTTTCTTGTGCCAAAGTTCTTAGTTTCTACTTTTTATATATAGCCATTCATTTATATAGCATGATTTGAGGGGGAGCTTCCAAACTCTTTTCCCACGTTTTTATTAAATAACTCATATGTTTTGTCATCATCAAAAAGGGGGAGATTGTTGGCCCAAGGTTACAATCAACCGGTTTTTGAGTTTTGATGATTACAAAACATATATAGTTATTTGTACTAATCATTTTTCTAGTGTTTAAGTGTGTTTCAGGGTTCTAAGGATTCATGTAGTGTTTTCCCCTAAAAGATGACTCATTTCGGGATCATTTGACTTAAGATGCCTCTATTCGGGTTCAAGAATTCAAGCTATGCAACATTTCATGGAGAAGCCCTAATTTGAAGACCTTGTTGTCACCTAGAACCTTTGTAAGACTTAGTTTGTTAAAGAATGAGGTTATGTTATGTTGGCTCAAGAAAACACAACACACACACCATCTTTTTCAAAAATACGATTTTTGTTTTGGGTATTTGATTTAGGTTCATGTCTTGATGGTTTTACGTGACTCAAATTATTTTACAATTTTACATCTTATTTATATCATGTATACCAACCTTTATAGCATGATACTTAGTCATATAGCCTTACAAATTTATTTTGAAAATTTTTCAAAGTTCAAAAAATTTCCTAGAAAAAATCCTGTTTCAGGCCTATCGGTCGACCGGCCGGTCGACCGGATCCATTTCAGGCTTGATCGGTCGACCGGACCGGTCGATCGAGCCTTGTGGTCAGGGCGTACACGTTTGTGCACGTCTGTCGGTCGACCGGACCGGTCGACCGATTGAAAGCCCTTTGCTCTCGGGTTTTGTCGGTCGACCGGACCAGTCGACCGACAGAACAAAGAGAAGTTTTTTCTTTGGCTGCCGATCGACCGACGGGTCGACCGAGTCCAGCGGCTAGTTTGCCAATGGACTGTCGGTCGACCGGGCCGGTCGACCGACAGCCGCCAGCAGGCCCCAACGGCTAGTTTTCTGACTTTTCTTTTTGGGATTTGATGGTGATGTGTGTTTCAGCTATCTCTGAAATTTTGGGGGCTATTTCCTGACCTATTTAGCTAGCTATTATGATGATTAGATCTCCTCTAATCCCTATAAATAGAGGGCATTGGTCACTTGCTAAAATTAAGAAAAATCCTATTGTTTTCAAGTTTCCAATAAGAAAGAAAAATTTTCAAAGGCTTTCAATTTTCTAAGTGCATTCTTGGCTACTAGTTTTCAGTTGTTTTTCAAACTATTTAGTACTACTTTACAACTGAATTTTTCTCTACACTTCTTGAGCAAAATACTTCCTCATTCTATTAGGAGTTGTAAAGAGAAGTGTGTGGTCCTTTGTTGATCACCTTGTTACTTGTTGATCTTTGTGTTGAGATCCCTCTTGTGGAGAGGGTTGGATTGGTGGAGTTCGGTACTCCGGTCTTCGGTAGACCTCTTGTAATTTCCTCGGTGGATATAGTGGAAACCCTTCACCGTGGTGAAGGCGGGGACGTAGAGCGGTGGCTCGAACCTCGAAACAAATCCTTTGTGTTTGCGATTGATTTCCTTATTGCTTTTTATTGCTTTACATTTCTATCTTGTGATATCTCTTGTGTGCACTTCATTATTGCATCCATTTCATTACTTGCATTTCCCGGTCTTTACTCATCTCAACAAGAAAACAATTACGCGCCTCAACTCATAATCTAGAGGAATCAAAGAGGAGAAGTTCTAGAGCCCTTCACGGGGAATTCAGCTTCAATTTCTTGTTTTGAGTGACCGTTTGCATCATATACTCATACTTGTGTAAAAAGATCATTAGATTAGCATTAACACCTATTCACCCCCCCCCCTCTAGGTATTTTTCAATTGGTATCAGAGCTTTGGTCTCTAGGCTCTTGGCTTAACAACCTTAGAGAGATCCTATATTGCTAATCACACTATTCATTTTTCATCCTCATACACTTAGTAAAAATGGCCGAAGGAATTAAGACCCTACCCAAGTTTGATGGCCTTAACTTTCCCATATGGAAGGTTAAGATGACCGTGTTCTTGCAATCCTTAGGAAGCCGAGTTGCAAAGGCGATGACCAAACAATTTAGTGCACCCACCGGTGATGAGGACACTTGATCCGATATTGCCACGAAGGAGTTTGATGCTAATGCTAGGGCACAATATGCCTTGCTTCAAGCTCTTAATGACGATGATATTTCAAGAGTCATTCATTGCAAATCCGCACATGAGATTTGGACTCACTTGCTTGTCACTCATGAGGGAACCTCACAAGTAAAGAGGGCAAAAATCGACCTTCTTCGTTCCCAATATGAAAATTTTTCTATGCAAGAGAATGAAACCATAGATGATATGGTTACTAAATTTACAAAGATTACTAATGGACTTTCTTCTTTAGGTGACGGGATTGACAACGACCAAAAGGTGAGGAAGATCATCCGTGCACTCCCTCCATCTTGGGAAGTCAAAGCCACTACTTTGAAGGAGCTCAATGACAAGGAAGAAATGGAGCTTATAGGTCTCGTTGGGAATCTCAAGACCCATGAGATGGAAAGAAAAGCAAGAGAAGAGATGGCTCCTCCCAAGAAGAAAGCTATTGCCTTCAAGAGTTCTTCCAACTACTCCGACGACGATGATGAAGAAGAGGATGATGAGGATCTTTCTCTTCTTGTAAAGAATGTTCGGAGAATGTACAACAAGGCAAAGTTCCAAAATAGAAGGAGATGGCAAGGTAAAGAAGAGAAGAAAATCACTTGTTTCAATTGCCAGAAGCCGGGTCACATTGTTGCGGAATGTCCGGAAAGAGCCAAACCCTCCACCTCCATGAAGCCGTACAAAAAGAAAGCTTTAAAGGCTACTTGGGATTCGGAAAGTGAATCCGATGAGGAAGTCGACACCGCCAACATGTGCTTCATGGCAAATGAGAGCACAAGCATGGTAACTCCCGATTCCATTGATTGTGATCTATCCATGGATGAACTAGGAGAAGCTTTTGAAGAACTATCACATAACTATGATTTTCTTAAAAAGAAATACTTGAAAATGAAAAAGAAAAATGAATCTCTCAATCACAAAGTTTTCACTCTTACAAAAGAAAAGGATGAATTGCTTTCTACTCTTGTTTCTACACAAAAGGACTTTGATAACTACAAAATTTCTTGCAAAGATAAATTTTCACAAATTGATGAAAATGAAATTTCCATGCTAAAAGAGAAAATTGATTCATTAGGAGTAGTTTTGAAGAAATGTGAATTTGATAAGAATAGACTAGAGACTATGTTTCCTAAGAAATAAGTCCCAAAGAAACATTCACATGTTATTCATGCTCAGGTTCATAAATCACAACCTTTACATCATGCCAAGCACCCTAAACATGCCCACACTCCACACACACATCATGCATTCATGTATGGTAAAGTCTTTTCATGCACATATTGTGGCCGTAAAGGTCATTTGGTTAAATTTTGCTATGATAGGCTTAATGCATCGCATAATAATGTTTGGGTTCGGAATACTAACTTTCAAGGACCCAAGAAAGTTTGGGTACCAAAATCAACAAATTTGTTAAATGATATAGGTACATTCCAAGGCCCAACGACGTAAAGGGTTGTGGTATCTTCATAGTGGTTACTCAAGGCACATGACTTGGTATATCAATAACTTTGCAACCTTATCAAGATACCATGAAGGTGGCACCGTCACCTTCGGAGATGACGCCAAAAGAAAGATCATTGGTATTGGTAATGTTAAACTTGGTACATCTCCTTTAATAGAAAATGTTGTTTTAGTTGATGGCCTCAAGCATAATCTCTTGAGTGTTAGTCAACTTTGTGACAAAGGTTTTGATGTTATTTTTGATAACCTAGCATGTAAAGTTATTGATAGACAATCCAACACATGTATATTTTTCAGATTTCGTGAAAACAATGTATACATGATTGACATGTCTAATGTGCTATGCAATGCTACTTGTTTGAAAGCCCTCGATGATTACTCTTGGTTGTGGCATAGGAGATTAGGCCACATTTTTTTTGACCATCTATCTTGATTAAACAACAAGGAAATGGTGAAAGGTATTCCTTGCTTGAACTTTGAAAAGGACCGCATTTGCGATGCGTGCCAACTTGGGAAACAAACCAAGTCCTCTTTCAAGTCAATCAAGGATATCATGACATCACGACCTTTGGAGTTGATCCATATGAATTTGTTTGGTCCTACTCAAACCAAAAGTCTAAGTGGGAATCGTTTTGCTTTTGTTTTAGTTGATGATTTCTCGTATTTTACTTGGGTTTTCTTTTTGGAACACAAAAATCAAGCCTTTTCATATTTTCAAGCCTTTAAGAAAAGAGTTGAAAAGGAAAAAGATTCTTCTATTTTAAGAATAAGAAGTGATAGAGGTGGTGAATTCAATAACCTACCCTTTACCACTTTTTGTGAAGAACATGGAATTAAGCATGAACTATCTTGTCCTAGAACTCCACAACAAAATGGAGTCGTTGAGAGGAAAAACCGTACATTACAAGAGATGGCTAGGACAAAGATAAATGAATATGGTCTCCCTCATTACCTATGGGCCGAGGCCGTTAACACATCTTGCTACATATCGAATAGAGTTTTCTTATGCAAAAATACTTCAAAAACATCTTTTGAGATCTATTTTTCTAGAAAGCCAAATGTTTCATACTTTAAAATTTTTGGTTGTAATGTTTTGTTTTGAATACTAAAGATAACTTAGGTAAATTTGATGCAAAGTCTTATGAAGCAATTTTTGTTGGTTACTCTAATACTAGTAAAGCTTATAGAGTTTTCAATAAGTCATCCTTGACTATTGAAGAATCTATACATGTAAAGTTTGAGGAATCTAATGTGTTTGTTAAGAATGTTGTAGAAATAGATTCTCTAAATGAAGACATGGAGAGAGCTACTTTGAAGGACTCACCTACTATTGAAGACATGCCAAAGGATGATGAAGGAAATGAAGCTCAAGAAATTGAGGTTCAAGGAAATGAAATTCAAGAAGTTGAAGTGGAGACTACTCAACCACTTTCAAAAAATTAGAGATACAATCCACACCATCCCAAGGATCTTATTATAGGTGAAGTATCAAAAGGGGTAACTACTCGCTCTAAACTTCATGATCTTTGTGGACACTATGCATTTATTTCTCACTTTGAACCAAAGAACTTCCTCGAAGCCGAGGTGACTCGTATTGGTTGCTAGCCATGCAAGAGGAGCTCAATCAATTTGAGCGCAACCAAGTTTGGTATCTTATTCCTAGGCCTCACGATAGACCAACAATTGGTACTAAGTGGATCTTTAAGAACAAGTTGGATGAGTTGGGAATGTTGTTAGGAATAAATCTAGGTTAGTAGCCCAAGGTTACACTCAAGTCGAAGGTATCGATTTTGAAGAAACCTTTGCACCCGTAGCACGACTTGAAGCCATACGGATGACACCTGTATTTGCTTCTTATAAAGATTTTAAACTTTTTCAAATGGATGTAAAAAGTGCCTTCTTAAATGGTTTATTGAAGAGGAGGTGTATGTTGAACAACCCCCCGGGTTTGTTGATCCTACACATCCGGATTTTGTTTTCAAACTTGACAAAGCTCTTTATGGTTTAAAACAAGCCCCTAGGGCATGGTATGAAAGACTTTCTTCATTTCTAATTTCTAATGGTTTTAATAAAGGAAAAATAGATACTACTTTCTTTACAAAACATGTTGAAAATGATATACTTATAGTTCAAATATATGTTGATGATATCATATTTGGTTCTACTAATGAAAATCTTTGCAAAGTTTTTGAATCATGCATGAAGGAGGAGTTTGAGATGTCTATGATGGGCGAGCTTAACTATTTCCTTGGTCTCCAAATCAAGCAAAGGAAGGATGGGATATTCATCAATCAAGCCAAGTATACGAAGGAACTTATCAAGAGATTTGGGCTTGAAGGGGCTAAGACAAGCAAAACTCCCATGACAACTATCACAAAGCTTGACAAGGATGAACAAGGTACAAGTGTAGACATTAAGCTTTATCGTAGCATGATTGGTAGCTTGTTGTATTTAACGGCTAGTAGGCCGGACATTATGTTTTGTGTATGTCTTTCTGCTCGATTTTAATCGTGTCCTAAAGAGTCCCATTTGATTGCGGTAAAACGCATTATTCGATACCTTAAGGGCACAATTGAAATGAGTTTGTGGTATCTGAAGACCGGACAATTTTCCATGACGAGTTTTTCGGATGCCGACTATGTGGGTTGTAGCGTGGATAGGAAGAGTACAAGTGGAACATGTCAATTTCTCGGTAATTGTCTTGTTTCATGGTCTTCCAAGAAGCAAAATTCGGTAGCCCTCTCAACCGCAGAGGCGGAGTATGTTGCGGCCGGAGCTTGTTGTGCACAAGTTCTTTTGATGAAACATACTCTTCTTGACTATGATTTGCATTTTGACCATATTAAAATATTTTGTGATAATACTAGTACTATTCATATGACTAAAAATGCAAATCAACATAGTAAGACTAAGCACATTGACATTCGGTATCACTTTCTTCGAGATCATTATGAAAAAGGTGATATTGACATTGATTATATTTCTACCGATTTTTAACTTGCCGATATTTTTACAAAACCACTAGACTATGCTAGATTTTCCTTTATTTGTGGTAAATTGAATGTTTGTGTTATGGATTCATGAACATAAATTTTTTTTTTAACAATGTTTACCCTTTTTGATGTATGACAAAAAGGGGGAGAAAAAGTTAGTTAGTTTTGAGTTTTAAGTTATAAAAAGTTAGTTTTGAGTTTTGAGTTATAAAAAGTTAGTTTTGAGTTTTGAGTTGTTAAGTTATAACAAGTTAGTTTTGAGTTTTGAATTTTTGAGTTTTGGATCTTGAGTTAGTTTTTGAGTTATGGATTTTTGAGCAATATGTTTTGAATTCCTATGTCTTATGCCAAAGTTCTTAGTTTCTACTTTTTATATATAGCCATTCATTTATATAGCATGATTTGAGGGGGAGCTTCTAAGCTCTTTTCCCATGTTTTTATTAAATAACTCATATGTTTTGTCATCATCAAAAAGGGGGAGATTGTTGGCCCAAGGTTACAATCAACCGGTTTTTGAGTTTTAATGATTACAAAACATATATAGTTATTTGTACTAATCATTTTTCTAGTGTTTAAGTGTGTTTCAGGGTTCTAAGGATTCATGTAGTGTTCTTCCATAAAAGATGACTCATTTCGGAATCATTTGACTCAAGATGCCTCTATTCAGGTTCAAGAATTCAAGCTATGCAACATTTCATGGAGAAGCCCTAATTTGAAGACCTTGTTGTCACCTAGAACCTTTGTAAGACTTAGTTTGTTAAAGAATGAGGTTATGTTAAGTTGGCTCAAGAAAAAACACACACATCATCTTTTTCCAAAATACTGTTTTTATTTTGGGTATTTGATTTAGGTTCATGTCTTGATGGTTTTACATGACTCAAACTATTTTACAATTTTACATCTTATTTATATCATGTATACCAACCTTTATAGTATGATACTTAGTCATATAGCCTTACAAATTTATTTTGAAAATTTTTCAAAGTTCAAAAAATTTCCTAGAAAAAATCCTGTTTCAGGCCTGTCGGTCGACCGGCCGGTCGACCGGATCCATTTTAGGCTTGATCGGTCGACCGGACTGGTCGACCGAGCCTTGTGGTCAGGGCGTGTACGTTTGTGCACGTCTGTCGGTCGACCGGACCGGTCGCCGACTGAAAGCCCTTTGCTCTCGGGTTTTGTCGGTCGACCGGGCCAGTCGACCGACAGAACAAAGAGAAGTTTTTTCTTTGGCTGCCGGTCGACCGACCGGTCAACCGAGTCTAACGGCTAGTTTGCCAATGGACTGTCGGTCGACCGGGCCGGTCGACCGACAGCCGCCAGCAGGCCCCAACAGCTAGTTTTCTGACTTTTCTTTTTGGGATTTGATGGTGATGTGTGTTTCAGCTATCTCTGAAATTTTGGGGGCTATTTCCTGACCTATTTAGCTAGCTATTATGATGATTAGATCTCCTCTAATCCCTATAAATAGAGGGCATTGGTCACTTGCTAAAATTAAGAAAAATCCTATTGTTTTCAAGTTTCCAATAAGAAAGAAAAGTTTTCAAAGGCTTTCAATTTTCTAAGTGCATTCTTGGCTACTAGTTTTCAGTTATTTTTCAAGCTATTTAGTACTACTTTACAACTGAATTTTTCTCTACACTTCTTGAGCCAAAATACTTCCTCATTCTATTAGGAGTTGTAAAGAGAAGTGTGTGGTCCTTTGTTGATCACCTTGTTACTTGTTGATCTTTGTGTTGAGATCCCTCTTGTGGAGAGGGTTGGATTTGTGGAGTTCGGTACTCCGGTCTTCGGTAGACCTCTTGTAATTTCCTCGGTGGATATAGTGGAAACCCTTCACGGTGGTGAAGGCGGGGACGTAGAGCGGTGGCTCGAACCTCGAAATAAATCCTTTGTGTTTGCGATTGATTTCCTTATTGCTTTTTATTACTTTACATTTCTATCTTGTGATATCTCTTGTGTGCACTTCATTATTGTATCCATTTCATTACTTGCATTTTTCGGTCTTTACTCATCTCAACAAGAAAGCAATTACGCGTCTCAACTCATAATCTAGAGGAATCAAAGAGGAGAAGTTCTAGAGCCCTTCACGGGAAATTCGGCTTCAATTTCTTGTTTTGAGTGACCGTTTGCATCATATACTCATACTTGTGTAAAAAGATCATTAGTTTAGCATTAACACCTATTCACCCCCCCTCTAGGTGTTTTTCACTATTGTGCAGGCAATGGTTGGACTACCTGGATCCTTGTACTTAACAGGGATCGGACCCGATAGTAACTCACTAATGTTAGTGGCTAAGAAGACCTTTTTAGGTACATTAGTCTTTCTCTTCTTGGTGCACATGTCCTTAAGAAACTTAACATAAGATGGGACTTGTTAGATCGCATCAAGAAGTGGCACATTTATCTTCACTTGATTAAAGATCTCAATTATCTTATCCATATGTGAATTTTGCTTGTTGTTTTTTAGCCTATTAGGAAATGGTGCTATAGGCTAGTGCACATGACTGGTTGACTTATCTTTTTCAGATTCATCAAATTTAGGAAGAGTGGGATTAGATGAGGTGGATGTTGAAATGTGATTGTGCTGACTAGGATTAGGTGGTGTTGACACTTGGTTATCAACTTTCTTTCCCGACTCAATGTATGAACAGCATTACATTGATTCAGTGATTGATTCTCAACCAAATGAGCTTGTTGTGAATTCCTGGGATTCATAATTGGTTGACTGGGTAAGGTACCCTTTTGCCTCTCATGTTGTGGGTTGGCTAACTGGCTCATTTGACCCTCTAGCCTCTGTATTGTTTGCATGAGGGAATCTTGGTTCTTCATGTACCTTTCCATGTTTCTCTCAAATTAGTCATTCTCCTTTCGAGTTGAGGATTCTGGAAGGAAGATGGTGGAGGTTGGTTGGGAAAATTTTGTTGATAATTTGAAAAATTGTTGAGAGAGTTGTGAGGGTGATTGGAAAAGTTGGGTTGATGATTGGAAGAGTTATTGGAATGATGGAAGTGGGTTGCATGGTTTGACCGTGAGTGGTCATTATTTTGTTGGCTCCATGAGAAAATTGGGAGATTTCTCTAGCCAGGATTGTACGTTGGAGCGTAAGGATCATTGTTCGGCCTTGAAAAGGCCACATTCATCGGTTCAGAAAAGTGTTGGTGAGCTTGAAATATAGGACACTCCTCAAACACATGATTCATGGCCTGACAGTAAGTACAACCCGGAGTTGAAAATTGGTTCGGGCTGACTTGATTGACTGGACTTGGTTCCTTAGTTTCTAAAGCTTCCAGTCTTCTCGCTAGGTTAGCTAACTTAGCCTCGTTAGTTATGGATAATTCAATCGAATGGAAACCTCCTTTTGAAGAGGTAGAGTTTGGATTTCTAGAGCTTTCACTAGTAGATTCCCATTGGATGGTCTTTTCAGCTAAATTCTCATATAAATCCCATCCTTCATGCTCATCCTTCTGCAAGAATCCCCTTTGGCACATGCTTTCTAAGAGGGTCTTGGTCGAGTAGTCTAAACCGTCATAAAGAATTTAGCATTGTCGCAATTTCTCTATTCCATGATGAGGACATTGGACAAGGAGGTCTTTGAAGCGTTCAAAGTACCTCCAAAACGGTTCACTAGGTTCTTGCTTGAACTGCATGATGTTTTTCCTAACGAGAGCTGTCTTGTGGATTGGATAGAATTTCTTCAAGAAGACCTTGATGAAACCATCCCAAGATGTGATAGAGCCGGTCGCTAAGTTATAGAGCCATTTCTTGGCTAAGTCCTTAAGAGCAAATGGGACAAATCTCAACCTAATAGCATCATCTGCAAGGTGTGAGATTTTCATCATTAAGCATACTTCCTCAAATTCTCTTATGAAGAAATAAGCATCTTCGGACTCTAAGCCATGGAACTTAGGGAGTGTATTGATGAACTGTGGCTTAAGCTCAAAGTTGTGTTCACCAACCGATAGAAGTTGGATGCAGGATGGAAGTGATGCTCTAATGGGATAGAACCTATCCTGCAAAGATGTCGGTCGATCCATAACCGAATCTGGTCTTGTTTCGAACTAGGATGGTGATGTGTTTCTAGTTAACCTAGATGAATTAGGGTCTCTTGACCACACTTGCATACACAAACACAATCACAAACAAGTTCACCAATAGTCAAGAAGAGAAAACAACCAAGCCTAGTCTAAGCTAACCTTGACCTAGACAACTCCTAACTAGTTGATTGTCCACAGGAGGTATAATGTAGACTTTGACCACAAGCTAATCAGCCAGGTCAGGGCAAGATTGGTGGGAGGATATCCGTCAAAGACGTTCCTTAATTAAGTAACCACCAACCTTCGGGCTTTCGGCCCTTAATCCCCTTCCTAGACACTGATTTGGCATGAGTCAAATTCCAACACCGTCCCCCTTAAGATAATCTCCTAGTGAGTTCGAGATGTCCCTAAGGCAAACGTCTATCAGATTTTACTTAGGCTTAGGTTGTGCGTGCTTGGAGATGGTTTGTGGGCTAAAGAAGGGTAATGACTTCCCCCACCTTATCTTGACTTGGGTTTTACCCTTAGAATTGATTTGTGCAAAGTGTGCAAGATATAGAAAAGTAGCATTCAAAAGCAAATATCACCCAAGAGTGTTTCCTAAACTATATGCTATGCATACCTACCTTGTCTCCAGCTATCTTCAACAGTAATTGTAAAATAAACGTAATTAGACAAATGCCTAAAATGCAAGTCTAAACATTTTTTAAGCAATTAACAATCACTCAAATTACTGTTGAATTAAAACAGGGATGGTGGATAGCAGATATAGCAAGAATATAACGTACAAAAACTTAATTTTTTTGCGAGCAATATGTCCTGCAAAAAAGAGTTTTAGTAGTCCAATGAAATTTTCAAGTTTTGCAACGCAATTTCTTGAAATTCTGTTTCCTACTTTCGAGAGTAGGGGCACAGAATTTGCAAGTCTTCTCTTGCAAAGCTTGAATGCTAGATCTAAATCTTCAAGTCCCTGAAACAACACACCAAACTTGTTAAAAAATAAATACACCGTTCCCTCCCCGGCAACGGCGCCAAAAATTGATTGTAAAAATCAAAGAGTTTAAGAAATTACCGTGTAGCTTCGGGCTAACAGGTCGTGTCCACGAGGAGGAATGCGATGAAAGCTTTTCGGTGTTTTGTTTAGTAACAAAGAATTGTGCTCATTTTTTAATTGAAAAGAGAATGGAAAGAAGGGAGATGATTAAAAGAGAAACTGCAACTTTGGAGAAGGCTTTGGAAAAAGGTGATTTAAAAAGCTTTGAAAGTGATTGGTTGTTTTAATAAAGAAGAAAATCTGGGCTCACTAATTTTATTTACTTCACTACTTATCTCAAGAATAATTTTAGTCCATCACTTTTATCATAGGCAAAAGAGCTTAATTTCTTTTAGTGTTTAAGTAAAACAAATGAGATGATTTTGGATCAAATCTTGAGATCTTTCTTAACATAATATTAAAAATAGAATGTTAAACCATCAAGCGCGAGGAAGCAGGTATGGAATAAAAATGATTTACAAATAGTTGTGCCTTGAAAGTCCAAGTTTTAAAAGAAGAGCATCATCATGAGTTTTCAAGAATAAAAATTAACTTTAGGCATTATGATTCAAGAGAATTCTTCCATCAAATTCAATCGAGAGAGAAGAGGTAGAAAACATCAATAAGTGAGCCCAGAAAATGATTTAGCTACTCAGTATGAAATGAAAATAAACAAGAAATTAATAATTAAACACAAACTTACCGAGTTCAAGTCGAGTTGGAATGACAAGTAGAAGCTCTTTTGATTGTCACTTCAAAGACGAATTACACACTCAAATTCACTCTTCTCTCTTTTCTGGTCTAAACTAAAAAAAGAATAAAGAGGAGATACAACTTCTCCAAGCTATCTAACAATGTTCCTAAACCCTAAAAATGAACAATAAATTTAATCCTAGTCCTCGCTACTTTTTCAATACAAAACCCTAGCTTTTATAGGCAAAACCTTAGAGGGAAGGGAGTGAGGAGATAAGGGGAGCAAACGCTCCCCTTATCTCCACCAACAAGCCGCGGATCCGCGACTTGGGCCGCGGATCCGTGGCCTGGATGTGGCCAATTGGCCACATCCAGGTGGAGGAATAGTTGGCGTGGATATGGCCTCCCTTTTGTCTTGCTGGATTCACTGTTGCAACTCTCAGATTTGATGAAATGATCTTTGATTTGTTGGCTTCAACCGCTTGATTCAGGAAGATTCATTTCAACCGGTTTTCAACCTCTCTGATATGCCAAGATTTTCCCTGATTCCTTGATTTCAAATTTATTCTGAATTAAATCAGAATTTGATGGGCTTTTGGGCTTGTTTCTCCTTCCTTTCTTTTAGCAATTGGGCCTACATTTAACAAAGAAGAAGAAGACTTATTAATAGGATTTATTAGTTAAAAAGTATGGCAAGGTGACAATGTATATGCAATATATGTGACTGATCATTGGTTAAGTTGAAGATCATTAAGTAAATTCCGTAATCAAATTGTATGACAAACTCTAGATGATGCAGCAACATATTCTGCTTCACAAGCAGAAAGAGTGATAATAGCTTGCTTCTTCGACGACCAAGAAAATATCGTATTACCCAGGAAGATAACATAACTCGTAGTGCTCTTTCATTCATCAATATCCTACCCAATCACTATCAGTATCACCAATGAGTTAAAAGTCATCACACCTTGTGCAGAGAAGTTCATAGTTGATTGTTCCTTTAATGTAGTGCAGGATCTTTTTTGCAACCATTAAATAAGTAAATTTTGGCTTCTCTATATAACGACTAACCAACCCAACTCCATAGAGGATATCCTGCCTTATGCAAGTCAAATAGCGAAGAGTTCCCCCCAAACTTTTGAAATAAGTGGCATCAACATTGCTTCCTTTATCATATCTTGATAACTTGATACCACAATCAACTGGTGTACTTATTGCATTGCTCTCTTCTATGTTAAATTTCTTTAAAATCGATTTTGCATAAGCTTCTTGAGAGATGAAAATTCCTTTCTCCTCTTTCTTCATTTCAATACCTAAATAATAGTACAAAAGCCCTATGTTAGTCATCTCAATCTCTCAAATCATGGAGTCTTTGAACTCTTGGATCATTCTAGCATTGTTCCCTGTAAATATAGGATCATCAACATACAAACAGACTAGTAAGAAATCTCCATTTTTTTTCCTTCTTTGTATACATGGCATGTTCATATGGGCATTTGATGAACCTATTAGCTTTAAAATATTCATTAATCCTGTTGTTTCAAGCTCTTGGTGCCTGTTTCAAACCGTATAATGCTTTTTTCAACTTCAGTACTTTGTGCTCTTGGTCCATTCTTACTTAACCTATAGGTTATTCTACATATAGTTCTTCAAGATACCCATTCAGAAATGTGGAATTTTCATCCATTTGAAAGTCTTTTCAATTATTTTAAGCAGCAATAGAAATGATAAATCTGATAGTTTCAAGCTGAGCAAAAAGGGAGTATACCTAATCATAATCAATACTAGCTTTCTGATTGTAACCTTTGGCAACCAACCGAGCTTTATAGCTTTCAATATCTTCTTTTACATTCTTCTTTTCTTTGTATACCCACTTGACACCAATTGTTTCCTTGCCTTTCAGTAGTGTGGTAAGTTCCCATGTGCTATTCTTCTTGATAGCCTTGATTTCTTCATCCATGGCTTCTTTCCATCTTCTATCTTGGACGACTTCTTCAAAGCCTCCCGGCCCACAATTAGAAAATAGATAAAAGAGTGTAAGATTGTTTTCATTCTCCGTTACCTCGTACAACTCAGAGAGTGTTTTTGTCTTTTGGGGCTTTGGAGAAGAATTTGATGGCGGTGATGATTATGCTGGAGAACTACTAAGATTAAAGATGATGGAGGTGATGGAGTATGTGCTTCCAACTTCTTTAGTGCTTGGACTTCTTTTTCAAAGAACATGCCTGGACTATTCCATTCTTCTTGTGATTTCCACTCACATATTCTTTCTTCATCAAACTCCACATCTCTACTTACTGTGAATTTGCTGCTACATGGATCGTACAACTTGTACCCCTTGGTCCTTGAATCATAGCCGATAAGAACAAACTCGGCACTACGATCATAAAGCTTGGTTCTTCTTTTTTGGTACATGTGCATATGTGATGCTATCAAACACCCTTTGATGTCCAACTCCAGGCTTCCGTTAACTCCATGCTTCTTGCGGTGTCAAATTCCATAAGCTTCTGGTTGGACTTCGATTCAGAATGTAGATGGCACAGTCTACAGTTTCAGCCCAGAAAGCTTTGGGCATCTGTTTCTGCTTCAGCATGCTTCTCGCCATGTTCAGGATTGTTCGATTCTTCCTCTCAGCAACTCCATTTTGCTGGGGCGAGTATGGTGCTGTTAGAGGTGTAGAATCCCTTTTTCTTCATAGAAAGCTTCAAATTCCTTTGATGTGAATTTCCCTCCTCTATCAGACCTGGTGGAATTCAGAAAATATCCACTTTTCTTTTCTACAAAGATCTTAAATTTTTTAAATATTTCGAACACTTTTGATTTATTTTTCAAAAATTAACTCAAGTTTTTCTTGAAAAATAATCAGTAAATGTTAGGAAGTACTTGTTTCCTCCAAAACAATTTGGAGAGATTGGGCCACAAACGTTTGTATGAACAAGTTGTAGCGGTTTGAATGCCCTAAATGTTGATTCTTTTGGAAAGCTGCTTCAAAGATGTTTGCTAAGTCAACACTCTTTGCATGGTTGCTTTGGGTAATCGATGAAAGGTAGTCCTTATACCAACTGTTGTTCAGATAATAACTTGAGATCTCCAAAATATACCTCATGTGCCATAACCATGATGGATCTTTGATATTTGCATTCAAACACATTGGATTGTCAACTTGAACATTTAGAAGGACCATCCGATTCTTCGCATCTGAACTTTTACAATTAGCTTCTTCTTTTAATCTCTGATATAAAGGCAACGATATTCCATATGAATGATATATCCCTTCACCATTAGTTGTTCTAAGCTGAGAAGATTGTTCTTCATGTCTGGAGCATAGTAGACATTAGAAATAAGCTGATGACTCTCATCTTTTTGCCGAATTAGAATCTTGCCTTTTTCCTTTTACTGGGATCTTTGAGGAATCACCAAATGAGATTTAGCCATTTGTTGATTCATCAAGCTCCACAAACATGTTCTTTTTTCCACACATATGACTGTTGGCACCTGTATCAAGGTACCACATGTTTTCACTTACTTCTTCTCCTTTGAAAGCCAGCAGAATAGCATGTTCTTCTTCTATGTAATTGCCTTCTCCTTCAATATGGTTGGGGCACAATTCCAGCATTCTGAAGCATAATGACCATACTTCTTACAAATGTAACAGTGAATTTGAGATTTTTCATATCTTTATCTTTCAGAAAAATTTTCTTTTCCATGACCCCTTGCAAAAAAAATTTTTTGCAATATTTCTTCATAGTTTTTGGTGGTGAATCTACTTCATTCACCTTGTCCTTGTCCTTGAGATCCACCACGACCTCGAAAGCTTCCTCTGCCTCGATAGTTTGTTTGACTTAAATCATCTATACTTTTGTTTTTGGCTTCCCCCTGCTCTTCTTTCAATTTGAGCTTTGACTGCAGAACTTGCTCCATTGACTCTTACCTTCTATTGATTCATTGTTCATAGATTTGCAGAGAACCCATAAGCTCGTCAACGGTCATGACCTCCAGATCCTTGGCTTCTTCAATAGCAACAACTATATAATCATACTTTGGATCAAGCGATCGAAGTATCTTCTCATTCACTCGAACATCTTCAATGGTTTCACCATTTCGTCGTAATTGATTCACAACAGACTAAACTCTTGTGAAATAGTCTGAAATTGACTTTTTGATCTTAATCTCTAGGCCTTCGACCTCCTTTCGAAGTGTTTAGAGTCGAACCTTTCTTACCCTCTCTGCTCCTTTATAGAAGTTTTGAAGTATCTCCCACGCTTGGTTGAATATAGTTGCATTTGCTATCTTCTCAAATGCCAATTCATCCACACCTTGGTAGATGAAAAAAAGGGCCTTCTTGTCCTTCTTCCGTAAGTCCTTTAATGCATCCTTTTGGACATTTGTTAACCAATCAGTTCCTTTTGGCTCAGTATAACCATTCTCTATAACATCCCAAGTATCTTGAGAATCTAGCAATGCCTTCATTTTAATGCTCTAATTTTTGAAATTTTTTTTGACGAGGCAGGGAATAATGAAGGGCGTCATGCCATTTGCCATCTTCTCCTTGCTCTAATATCACTTTGATAACAAAAAATAATAAATTTAGGGAGGAACAGAGGAAATAACTGTTTGGGTCGGGAAATTGAAAATACCAGTCGTAAAATTTCTTTGAATCAATGAAAAATTATAACGGATCAATACTCCGATTACAAGAGAGGGAAGATATTCAAGCCCAAATCTTCCCTTTGTTTAATATTGGGTTTTTGATGTGACGGTGGAAAGTGAGTCTTATTTTTCATTGACTGGGTGAACGTCATAGGCTTCTGGGAATCTTCTCTTCGGACTATGGACGGAGTAGCGCAGCTTCTATCCAATAAAATCTCAAAGAGACTTAAGGCAAGAACAAACTTGTACGCAGCAAGTTGTTAGAAGAGTTGAACTCTCTTTTTTGTCTTTCTTAGTTAGGAACTCTGATCAAGATTCTCTAAATCGATCGACCAAAATTTCTCTCCCCCTTCTCAATAGCGAACTAAGCTATTTATAGGAGTTTCAGGGGGTAAAACTGTCCCCTACAAATACTCCATAATGGGGGTTAACTCCCTCATTACGTAGGCAGTAATTGACCCAGTAATGAGGGCAGTTATAACAGAGATGCAGGGTCCTCTGTGGTTGAAACGCTGGCTTTGAGCCTCGCGTTTAGCCATTAAGGTAACTCTTGAGCTTCGCATCTGGTTGAAATGTGAGCTTCAAGTTCTGAGTCAAGTTCTATGTGAGACGCAGGCTTCGGGCTCTGTGTCTCCGTCATGGGTGAAGTAGAGACGCGGGTTTTGCCCCTCGCGTCTTGGTACTGTAATGATGTTGAGGCGCGGCTTTTAAGCTCTGCGTCTTGGTCATTGCGGTGAAGTGTGTTGGTCCCCGAGATGATGACAAATGCGGAACTATCTCTGTTGGCAATTATAGATCTAAAAATACCTAAGTCAACACAAAACTAAAACAAGAAGGATTAACGTTAAGCAAATAAATAAACTTGCAAAAAGGAAAACAAATCTCAGAAAATAGACAAACGCAAACAAGAGAGATTTATCCTGGTTCGGTCCTTGTGACCTACATCCAGTCCCCAAGCCACCCGCTTGAGATTTTCCTTTATCCTTGATTTTGTACACCCAAAATCACAACCATGCACACCACTTGACAAATCCCCTTTGCCAAATGTGTACACCTTCTCTACATCCAAGAGAACACCTTCTCTTCCTCCAAGAGAATAACCTTCACCTTGTACAACTGCCTCTACACCAAGAAGCCACCCGTGTACAATGTTTGCTTTGAGTATTACAACTTTCCTATAAGCCTTGGTATTGTGTATGAACGTGGACAAGGTCTAGTATAGGAGAAACTTCAGAGAACTTCACAATGGAAATGACTTTTGGTGAAGAACAGAAGTTGGAAATCAGTTTTCAGGTTTTGCAGAATTTTGACTTTGGAAAACTAAAGATTTTGATTGTAGTTTGGCCTTTGGATTAACTACCCTTTATATAGCTGAAGACTAGGGTAAGTTAGGGTAGTTACAGGTGCATTTCGAATGTTTGAAACGTTGAAAAATGTTGCACAAAAGACCAACAGTCAGAAACTGTCCAACAGTCAGAAACTGTCTATAGTCGACTTGCTTATAGAGTTAGTCGACTAGAGTAGGCAATTTTCCTTCTATTAGTCGACTAGGTTTGGGTATTAGTCGACTAGGTCAAGAGACGTTGGAGTGACAGTTTACTAGATAACTGAATCAAGTCGACTGCAACTACTTATAAGTCGACTGGACCAGATATTAGTCGACTAGGGGCAAGGGATTAGTCGACTATAAATGCTATTAGTCGACTAATGCAGAAACAGAGAGTTGGGTCTGTTTTGGACACTAGACTAGTCGACTAGGGTATGGGTCAAGTCGACTATACATGTTATTAGTCGACTTGTCATAGGTATTAGTCGACTAATGGACATTGATATGGTGTGTGTGTCAAGGCTTTTTACATGCTATTTCCTCTTTACAAAATACATCATATCAACTCTCCTTGGGACATCTTGATCATGTAGAACTCTTGATTCGTCATGTGTTAGAGCTCCAAATGAAATGCTTCACAAAGTCTTCATCGAAATATGTTCCAACATTCTCCCCCTTTTAGATGATGACGCTTTGTGTGCACAAGTGCTCCCCCTGCAGAAAATAGGTTATATTTTCCTCCCCCTGCAGAAATTGGGTTATAACAAATATGAAAAGACTTTGTTCTCCCCCTGCAACAAATATATTAGTAAATATATATTTATATATGTTCTTATTAACTTTTATATGGTACCTGCAAGATAAACGTTAGATGGTACCAATCATAAAAGAACATATTAACCTTTAGGAGTCCAAATCCATTTAGAATTTGGTTTCCATCTGTTAATATACACATAGTTGCAAGAATCACATATATCATGAATGTATGAAGCAATATATGTATTTTTATCATGAAAACTTAAATTCTTAGGAATCCATATAAACTTTGTCTTAATTCTTTTTGAAACATGATTAGACTTTCTTTTCACATATGGATTACTAACATATGAAGACTTTTCATTATATCCAATACCATAATGATTATCATGTGACATCTTCTGAAAAGATAATAAATCATTCAATTTTTCTTTTCCTTTATTGAACTTAGTCACATTTTGCAAAAGATCTTCATATTTCTTTTTGAAAACTAAAATATCTTTATCTAAAATAGAAATCCTTTTATTCAAAGATTCAGTTTCCTTTTTCAGAAAAATATTCTCTTTTATAAACTTCTCATTTTCATTTTTCAAAGATGATATGACTTTTTCAAACTCATCTTGTTGAGAATTTATAGAAGATACTTGTAAAGCATAACATGAATTTTCCTTTAAAAGTTTTTCATTTTCTTTTGATAAAACTTTATTTTTCAATTTTTCATTTTTCAGATCAATAAACAATTCATGAAATGCATCAGAAAGTTCAGAAAATGATACCTCTTCATCTTCCAGTGCCATGTAACATAGGTTGACATGTTCAGTGGTTTCTTCTTCATCAGAGGAAGAGGAATCACTGTATTCTGATGATGCTTCGTAGTTTTTCTTCTTTCTGAACTTTTTGCTCTTGTATTTTTCTTTCTTCTTGAGCAAAGGGCAATCCATCTTCATATGACCTGGTTTATTGCAATTAAAGCATTTGAATTTACCTTGCTTTAGAAATCTCCTAAATTTCTTTGAAAGTATTGCCATCTCCTCTTCATTGTCATTGGAATCGTCCGTGTCGGAGGATGCATGGAAGGCGAGTTCTTTCTTCTTTGAGCGGTGTTGTCGTTCCTCCTTCTTTCTTTCTTCCAATTGCACTTCATATGCCATTAGATTACCGATTAGGTTTTCTAACGACAAAGTTGAGAGATCATTCGCCTCTTCAATAGCGGTTGTCTTCTTCTCCCATTCTGGTGTGAGCGCACGAAGGATCTTACGAACTCTTTCAACTTGGGTGTAGTCCTTTCCAAGAGATGCTAAGGAATTGGTGATGTCGGTGAATCTTGTAACCATTTCAGATATGGTTCCATTCTCCTCCATTTTGAATAATTCAAACCTGTGGACAAGAACAGATATTTTAGATTCCTTAACTTTACTTGTGCCTTCGTGTGTTACCTGAAGAGTATGCCATATTTGATGTGCAGAAGTGGCTGTTGACACACGGTTGAACTCTTCTTTGGTTAAGGCACAGAACAAGGCATTCATCGTTTTGGCGTCAAGGTTCGCGTTCTTCTTTTGATCTTCACTCCAAGCGTTGTAGTTGGTTGTTGGCTTGGTGTACGATGCTTCAACAATGTTCCAAAGTTCGTAGTTGAGCGATTGCAAGTAGATCTTCATTCTACACTTCCAATAATTGTAGTTGGATCCGTCAAATAGCGGTGGACGTTGTGTAGAATGTCCTTCTTTGAATTGGGATGATGAAAACTCCGTTGCCATCTTTGTTGTTGACTTGTACCCGCTCTGATATCAATTGTTGAGACCCGCTCTGATACCAATTGTTGGTCCCCGAGATGATGACAAATGCGAAACTATCTCTGTTGGCAATTATAGATCTAAAAATATCCAAGTCAACACAAAACTAAAACAAGAAGGATTAACGTTAAGCAAATAAATAAACTTGCAAAAAGGAAAACAAATCTCAGAAAATAGACAAACGCAAACAAGAGAGATTTATCCTGGTTCGGTCCTTGTGACCTACATCCAGTCCCCAAGCTACCCGCTTGAGATTTTCCTTTATCCTTGATTTTGTACACCCAAAATCACAACCATGCACACCACTTGACAAATCTCCTTTGTCAAATGTTTACACCTTCTCTACATCCAAGAGAACACCTTCTCTTCCTCCAAGAGAATAACCTTCACCTTGTACAACTGCCTCTACACCAAGAAGCCACCCGTGTACAATGCTTGCTTTGAGTATTACAACTTTCCTATAAGCCTTGGTATTGTGTATGAACGTGGACAAGGTCTAGTATAGGAGAAACTTCAGAGAACTTCACAATGGAAATGACTTTTGGTGAAGAACAGAAGTTGGAAATCAGTTTTCAGGTTTTGCAGAATTTTGACTTTGAAAAACTGAAGATTTTGATTGTAGTTTGGCCTTTGGATTAACTACCCTTTATATAGCTGAAGAGTAGGTTAAGTTAGGGTAGTTACAGGTGCATTTCGAATGTTTGAAACGTTGAAAAACGTTGCACAAAAGACCAACAGTCAGAAACTGTCCAACAGTCAGAAACTGTCTATAGTCGACTTGCTTATAGAGTTAGTCGACTAGAGTAGGCAATTTTCCTTCTATTAGTCGACTAGGTTTGGGTATTAGTCGACTAGGTCAAGAGACGTTGGAGTGACAGTTTACTGGATAACTGAATCAAGTCGACTGCAACTACTTATAAGTCGACTAGACCAGATATTAGTCGACTAGGGGCAAGGGATTAGTCGACTATAAATGCTATTAGTCGACTATGTTTTACTGTTAAGTCGACTAATGCAGAAACAGAGAGTTGGGTCTGTTTTGGACACTAGACTAGTCGACTAGGGTATGGGTCAAGTCGACTATACATGTTATTAGTCGACTTGTCATAGGTATTAGTCGACTAATGGACATTGATATGGTGTGTGTGTCAAGGCTTTTTACATGCTATTTTCTCTTTACAAAATACATCATATCAACTCTCCTTGGGACATCTTGATCATGTAGAACTCTTGATTCGTCATGTGTTAGAGCTCCAAATGAAATGCTTCACAAAGTCTTCATCGAAATATGTTCCAACAAAGTGGAGACGCGGGTTTCGACCCTCGCGTTTTGGTGCTGCGCCAGTGGCTATGATTAGCCTTGCATCTGAAGTTTGGACTCTTTCTGATGACTTGTCCTCAGCGATTTTTGAACAGTCTATAGAGCCCCCTCTAAAATTTTTGATATTCTGTGGTTGACTGAGACGGATTTCAAAATACTTTAGACTTTATTTGAGTTTATGGTTCTCATGACTGGATTGATAATCATTTGAGATGCTCTTAGCCTTATCTTGTCAGGAATGTAGTCTTCGTGAGTGTACTGTAAAACCCTTTGAAGCTACCAGAGATGATCGTCGTGTGTGTCTAGATACGCAGTGCACATCTCCTCAGTGCTCTGAGCTGATTACTGGTATACTGTTGAACCAGGGGTAATCAGTCATCTGCTTGTGTCAGTGTACTGTTGAATTGATTGCAGAAGTGAAGACTGAATGCAAGACATGTGGACGCATAGGTCATGTTGCTTTAGAGACGCAGTCCTCATTTGAAGTGGAGGTGCGTCTATCATTTTGCTGAAGATGCGCGACCATTGAAGGGACGCAATTTTTGAAGTGAAGTTGCAGCTCTTATTTTGTTGAACAGACGCAGCTCTGACTTTATTGAAGAGACGCGACCATTGAAGGGATGCGGCTTTGTTAAATGCGAGACCCGTGTTCCACATGTCTGGTGGAGTTGAGGGGACGTCTTTCCCTTAACGTACGAAATTCGTGTCCATTCACGGCGCGTGCCACGCGTCGGGCAAAGATTGGGCCTCGAGACACGTGTCGCGTATCTCTACAGATCACTGTGTCTATAAAAGACAACAGTCTTTTAAGAGTCATCATTAGACTCTTCTTCTTTGCTGAGCTTCGTGTCGAGGGTTAAGAAAAGCTTACAGCTTTTTCCATTTTCCTTCGTCTTTGACACCGATCTCACGGTTGAAATGGCACCGAAGACCAAGCACGCTGCCTCATCCTCGAGCGCTATCGCTCCAGAGGCTCTAATGGGCGGTCCTTCTACGCAGGAGGCCCCCATTTCAGGTAATGAAACCATCTGAACTTGTTTGCACCATTAAAAGGGCTTAAAGAGTTCTTTTAACTCTTAAGTCTCTTTTGAATGTGAACCGCCAACGCGAGGCCCGTGCCTGTGTTTAATTTTCAGACGCGGCTCTTGCATTGGTAGGCAAGGCGCAGGTTTGACGACCTCCGCGTCTGTACTTCATCAGCTTGAGTCCGTATCTACCTGTTGAATGCGGGCCTCGTTGAGCCTTGCGTTTTGAACTTAATGCTCAAAATTTCTCAAAGTGAGGAAGGTTCAGACGCGGATTTCATATAATCCTCGCATCTTTTGAGGTCAAACGTAGGTTTTACCGAGTCTCGCGTCTGAATCCAACACTTAAAAAAAATTTTAAGTTGTGGATTTAAAACGCGGGCTTCATGCAAGCCTCGCGTCGTGGGTTCTGCTTATTCCTGCGTGTGGATTCAAATACTTAGTCATTTTCTTTTAGATTTCTGACTAAGTGTTGTCTTCTTTGCATGTAATATTCTTCTAGCCCCTTGTCCAAGAACTGCCATTTTGGGCACATAGGTGGTGCTGATTCGAACTTGACCTCCGCGCTCCAGATGACTGCTCCTGTGACCACTGGTAAGTCAAAGGAGCAAAAGGAGAGGATCACCAAAGCTAGTATGTTGACCTCTGGGAGATTATTTCTGATGGGCTATTCGAGTCGGATTCCCGCACTCCACTAAGGAAGCCTGGTTTCTTCTTTGGTGACGCCATTGAAGAGGATGATAGGATCTTGTATGACGGGGATTATAAGTGGCTCCGCCAGATAGGGGACAGGAGGTTCTTTCTTCCCAACATGGAGCAGATGTATCCTTTGTCCTATCTTTAGCATATGTCGGTTCATCGCACGATGGAGTGGGATCTTTCCCGGTTTATCTCTGGCATGTCTTTCGGCAAATTAGGTGCCAAAGACGCATACCCTGCTGGCCATGGGAAATACGTATTTGGTTTATTTCCCGGGTTAGTCAAGGCTGAGTATCTGAAAGGAGAAACCCCTCAGCTGGCCTCCACCTTCATCAATCAGTTCTTGAAAGTTAGGGATGATTTTCCCGTCGACTTTCGTCCGCTCGGATGGGTCCATTCTACTTACAAGTTATGGTGGGGTAGAATGGTTGGATTTATTTTTGCCGAACTCGGGGCTCTACTGAAACATTTGGGGACACGGCTCTGGCTCAAGAGAGACGCAACTCTGATCCCTTGAGAGGGTGCAGGCTTGAAACGTGAACCTGTGTTCTTGATAAAGGGAACACGGCCTTCAGGATTGTGAAAGGACGCAGACTTTAGGACCAGCCTTCAAGTCTTGTGAATGAATATGAAATCAGGACGCAACCCTGAATTATCGTGGAATATGGTCCTGGTTCGCCGAGGAGACACGACCCTGGATCATTTAAGGAGACGAGGTTGTGGTCTCTTTAGTTAGACGAAAGGAACGCAGCCCTCGGGTCTTATGAAAGGTCACAGACTTATGGACGCGGCCTTTGAGTCTGTGCAAGAACGTAACCTTCATGTCTTGTGAATGAACGCGAACTTCACGATGCAGCCTGCGAAGCGTCGCATGCAGTCCGTCTTAAAGATCTTATTTGATTTTTTAATGCCAAATCGGCATTGACGGTTAGGGACTTGTGTCATTGATGTTTCCCAGAGTGACAATCCACGTGTCCTCTCCACACTGGGTTTGATATTCGTGTGGGAATTAAGGCTGATGGCTTTGATTTTTATGCCATTAATTGTAAGCCTTATGGCTCGCCTATAAATAGGCCTCAGCCTCCTAATAGTCTTTTATCCAGACTGTTTTCCTTTGCGAGCATGCGTTCTAAAGGACTTCGTCTTGATTATCCATCTTCATTTCAAGGGCATGTGTTCTGATGAACAGCAAGAACTCAAAGCTTTCATGCTTTCCTTTAATATTCTCTGAATATTATCACTGTCAAATGATTTCAAGATCAAAAAGCATTTCTTTAAGTGCTTTTACTGTCATGCCTTGACGAGTAAAGTCCAACTTCTAGAGAATTCTTCCCCGGGTAGGAACTATCTCTCGTCATGAAATACTCAGCTTCTCAGAAGTTCTGTCTTCCCGTCCATGAAGATATTCTATCTCTTGATTTCCCCTTGAAATCTGATTAACGCACTCTTGTTCTGTAGATGCGCCTTTCAGATTTTTTGATGAACACGAGCTTATTGACTTTAAAAATCTAAGTCATAAGTTCTTCAAGCACGAGTGTGATAAAATTTGTGTTTGGACCTTGAAATGCAAGCTTTGTATATGAGGCTTGCGTTCGGGGTTCTTGACTTAGAGAATTCTGGCTCTTTTGAGACCTTCGGATGTGGACGCGACAACTCTTGCGTCTCAGACGTGAGTGTGGTGAACTCTGCATCTTGGAGTTACCTCGGGCAGTTTTTTTTTTAAGATCCGCGTCTGTGTTTACGCCTCGCGTTTCACATCTTGGCCTATATTTTCTGCATCAGTTAACTCTGCGTCTTGAGTTCATGACTTCAGTCTCGCGTCTGCATTTCAGAGAGACTTTGTTTTATTTGTTCCTGTCTTCGTATACTTTTAACCTTTTGGGTTTTTCGTTCCTTGTAGGTTCTAGCAGCCTCAGTAAGTCTTCTGCATCTTTGTTGAGCTCATGGGAGAACATTTCGACCGGCCAACCTGTCCGGTCAGTGAGCACTCGGGAAGTCAAAACTCCTGTTGATGGGCAAGCTTAGTTCATGGGAGACTATTTGGACCACTCGACCTGTTCGAGTACCCGGGAGTCAGAGCTCCTGCCCATCGGCGCGCTTGGTTCATGGGAGAATATTTGGACCAGTTAGCCCGTTTGAGCACTCGGGAAATCGGGGTTCTTGTCCATGGACGACAAGGATCCGCGCAGCTATTGATACCCGTCAAGGCCTTATTGGACATGACGGACCAGCAGTGCCCCGGGTTCGTCATGGCACAGTGGCTATGGTGGTGGGTATGGTGGCTTTGAAGGCACTGGAAAGAGGACGTCACCTGTAAGGTCTCGGATCCTCCCTTCACCAATCTTAATCAAAGAAGTGACAACGACGAAAAACCCATGCTCGTTGGATGCCTTTCTGGTGGTGGAGATGCTCTTTAAGCAGAGAATTACGGCCCATGCCCTTTGGTCGGGTGGAATTAGACTGTTCCCCTGCATTTCGACCTCGAGAAACACCATTGTTCTCAATTGGCAATAAGCTTGTTCAATGTTTATATCATGCATCATGATATAACCAGTGCTCGATTGGCTCAACAGTCATCAGCTGTGATATGATCCAGTGGAAGAAGAAGAGGGGTCTCTCTTTGGCGTTCTTTCAAACACCTTGTATTTGGAGCGGTGTAATGTCTTAAGAAGTGAGTGCAACCTTTCGCGGAGAGAGAGGGACTTCTTTGTACTCCTTTGTTGTAATACTCAATCTTATTGTATAAGAGAGCTCCTTGTATCACTTTCATATGTTTGAATATCAATAAAAGTGATACTTTTTCTTTCTTCTTATATGCCTTGAATTCCTTTTTTGTATTGAAAATCAAACAAATAAAAATAGCAACTCTTAGCTTGCTAGAAATGTAATATTGCGAAAAAATTTCTTTTCAGGAACTTTAAGATTACTGTCAGAGGTGTGATATTAACTTGACGGGAGTGAGATAGTTTCTGTGGACTTGTCAATCCATGGATGAGAATGACAAGTGAAGTTTTCACCCCTACAGAAGATTATGATTGAGTATTCATCAGAGGTTTAGCATTAACGTAATTAGGACTCAGCTGGGGATTTGATGAAAACACTGTTAAAGGTATAATATTAACCTAACAATGCTTTTAAGTGGACCTGCTATTCTGTTGATGAGAATAACAAGTGGGACTAGACCCGTTGGGGATCTAGGAGAATTTTTACCTTTAGAGGTGTAATATTAACTTGACGGATTGAAACAGATCTTATCAGAGGTGTGGTATTAACTTGATAAGAATGTGAGCTAGAGGTGTGATATTAACTTGGCTCAATGAGAATTTCAGTTTCATTTGGAAAAACTAAAAACATCACTGTCATAGGTATAATGTTAAACTTGGCAGTGGCGGTAATACTAGAGGTGTAATGTTAAACTCAACATTAATCATCTCGACTTTAATATGGAAGTTCGAGGGAAAGTCATTGTCATAGGTGTATTGTTGAACTTAACAATGAACTGGATGCTAGAGGTGTGGTGTTAAACTTAGCATCGCTCATCTCAGCTCCGATATGGAAGCATGAGGAAAAGTGACTATCAGAGGTTTAATATTGAACATGACAGCAACTTAATCACTGTTAGAAGTGTGGTGTTAAGCTTAACAATAATTTGTCAGAGGTGTAATATTAACATGACATGAGTTAATTTGCGATATGAGCAACTTTGAGGACTTGCCATTTTATTGATGAGAATTGGCAAGTGGAGTTTAGAATGTCAGAGGTATAGTATTAACTTGACAATAATTGGTTTGTGATATGAGCAATTTTAAAGACTTGTTATTCTATTGATGAGAGTCAACAAGTGTAGTTTAGAATGTTAGAGGTCTAGTATTAACTTGACAATAATTGGTTTGCGATATGAGCAATTTGAGGACTCGTGACTCCATGCAAGGGAGAGACAAGTGAAGTTCGTACTCGCTGGGGAGTATTGAAACTTTTCACTGTTAGAGGTGTAGTGTTAACATAGCAGTGATTGCGTTTGTGAACCTACCATTCTATGGGATAGAATTGATAGGGGACTTTGGTGGAAAACGAATAGTCAGAGGTGTAATATTAACGTGACAATCATTGGTCTTCTAAGGACATGGGAGATTCGCCGTTAGAGGTGTAATATTAACATAACAGTAGAGATTTTAAATGAGTTTCATTGTCAGAGGTTTAATATTAACTTGACTGAATTCTACTGGGGATTGAAAAATCTGGCTTGTTAGAGGTTTATTGTTAACATGACAAGTCCCAGCTCATTTTGTTGGAGAAATGAACCCAGGTCTTTTTTGTGGCCCTACCATTCTATGGAAGAGAATTGGTAGGGGATTCTGGAGGAGAGGATGGGACCAAGTCCCTTAGGATTTTTGGCAAATCCTCAGCTATCAACGGATTTGGTGTGCCTTTACCAACTACCATTTGAGTTGGGCTAGTTATGATATTCCCCTCAGCATGATGAGTTGTCAAAGACTTATGTTGGGCTTAAAAGCCAACATTTTCTTTTATCCTTAGTCGTCAAGGCATTAGATGTTCATAGGCATACTAGAGAAGAGCAACAAGGCTAAAACTGAAGTCTTGCACTTTGTATTTTCTTCACTATTTTCATCCTGCATCATGATGTAACCGGCGTCGATCGGATTGACGTTGATCGATCGTGATGTGATCCAGTGAAGGAAGAAAGAAACCCTTCTTTGGCACTCTCCCAAACATCTAGGATATGGAGCTTTGATCAGATGTGTAATATTAACCTGATCAAGAGAAGAATGCTATCAAGGATAGTATTTCTTCAAGAACCTGCCATTAATCGGCATCATGAGCATATCACCGTCTGGGGTTATAAGACGGTATGCTCCATTTGAGCAGACCGACTTCACTACAAATGGTCCTTCTCATTTAGGTTGAAATTTTCTTTTTGTCTTATGCGTCATTACCATGGGTCTTCTGACGGCTAAGATAAGGTCACCTTTCTTGAAAGTCCGCTCCTTGACTTTCCTGTTGAAGGCTCTGGTAATTCGAGCTTGATAGAGCTCGATTTGCTGTTGAGCTTGCAGGTATTTATCATCCAAAACCTCCAGCTCATGGAGTCACAGTCGATGCTTTTCCTCATTTGTCATCTCTGCTGTCAAGGCGACGCGTAGAGATGGGATCTGAATTTCCAATGGGAGTACAGCTTCACACCCATATACCAAGGAGAATGGTGTAGCTTTCGTCGGGGTTCGAACCGTCGTGCGATAGGCCCATAAGCATTCATCTAATTTATCATTCTAGTCACGTTGGCTTTTCGAGACGAATTACTTGAGAAGTTTTCCAATAGTTTTGTTGAAAGCTTTTGCAAGGCCGTTAGCGGCTGGATAGTATGCCATTGAAGACACACTCTGGATTCTGAACTTATTGCAGAACCTTTGAAAAGCTTGGTTGATGAACTGGGGCCCATTATCATGAACGATCCGTCGTGGCACACCAGAGCGGTAAATGACGTGTGTTTAACAAATTTGATCATGTCAGATGCTTTTACCTCTCTCAAGGGAATAGTTTCAGCCCATTTAGAGAAGTAATCGGTTATAGCTAAAATGAACCGATGTCCTTTGGATGAATGTGGGCTGATAGGGCCAACCACGTCCATTCCCCACATCTCAAATTGCCAGGTTGATGTTGTAGAGTGAAGATGTCCTGGTACTTGGTGGATGAAGTCACCATGGACCTGACAGGCATAATATCGTTTGGCGTAAGCAATGCGTCAGGGATCATCTTGGGCCAGTAATACCCCAGTCTACGGAGTCGATCCCTAAGCTTCGGGCCAGGCTGATCAGCTCCACATATACCATCATGTGCTTCTTTGAGTACTTCCTATGCCTCCTTCTGTGACAGGCAGCGGAGGAGGATCCCATCGTGCGATGGGCGATACAGTGTTCGCATGATCGTATTGTAGTAAAATTTAGGGGCTTTCCTTCTAATGACAGTTGCCTCTTTGGGGTCCTCAAGAAGGATACCGTACAATGCATAGTCGATGTACGGGAATTGCAAATCCCTGAGCTCGAACCTGTTGAAGTCTCTAGAGTTTCTTTGACTTGACAGTCCCCTGTTGGCTTTTGGTGGTCTTCCAGAGCAAATCTTGGGCAATACAAGTCATGGGTGTAGACCAGTATTTTCTCTACTGCTCCAGCTAGAAGAGCCAATGAAGCAGAGAGAGATGCCAGTGCGTCTGCATGCGCGTTTTGCTGGCGAGGTACATGGTCAATGTAAAAGCTCTTGAACCTCTCAGCCATATAGATAGTTGCATTGTAATAGGGTACTAAATCTTCATGCCTGACTTCGTACTCCCGAACTTGAATAACGGTGAGTTTAGAATCACCGTATGCTTCAAGATTTTTAATGTCAATCTCATTGGCGATTTGCATTCCGATCAAGAGAGCATTGTATTCCGCTACATTATTAAAACATGGCTTAGTTAATGAGAATGCACGAGGGATTACGTAGTTCTATGGGGAGATAAGGACTACCCTCACTCCTGCTATAATATTCCCTCGCGGACCCGTCCTAGATGCACCATCGAAGAAAGTTGCCACACCTGTCCTTCAAAAGAAGTCTGAGTCAGACAAACTTCAGCAACCTCGTCTCGGAGATCCCTCATAAAGTTTGGTCGCTCTCGGATCTGGATGCTCAGCCAAGAAATCCGCCATCACCTGTCCCTTCGCGGCTTTTTGTGGTAGAAATTGCATCTCATATTGGGAGAGCAATATGACCCATTTTGCCAGTCGACCATTTAGTGATGATGGCTTTGTCATAAGCAACCTTAAAAGATTGACTTTTAATATGATGTGTATGGTTTGACCCACCAGGTAATGTCACATTTTCTGGACAGCGAACACCAATGCCAAACATTCCTTTTCGATCGGGTTGTACCGATGTTCGGCTCCGATCAGAGTTCTACTCAAATAGTAAATTGCCTGCTCGTGTCCTTGATTATTATTCTGGGCTAGAAAAGCTCCTAAGGAATAATCGATTGCTCGCACGTATATCAGGAAAGGTTTTCCTAAAACTAGAGCTGTAAGGACAGGTGGTTGCATGAGGTATCATTTTATTTCTTCGAACACTTGTTGGCAAGCATCTCCCAAATGAATAAGACACCCTTCTTCATTAATTTGGTGAAGGGTTGGCATCTTCCTGAGAGATTTGAAATAAACCTCCGGATGTAAGCTAATCGCCCTTGTATCCCTCTAAGCTCCCTGAGGTTCCTTGGAGATTGCATCATTTAGACGGCACGGACTTTCTCTGGGTCTAGGTGAATTTCTTTGGATGTCATAATAAATCCTAAGAATTTACCGCTAGCTACCCCCAGGAAGGATTTAACGGGATTCATCTTCAGCTTATGCGCCCACATGATGTCGAATACCGTCTTCAGATCTGCTATGTGATTACCCGTGGCACAGCTTTTTACTGCAATGTCATCGACATAACATTCCACTATTTAACGTATGTGCTCATGGAAAATTGCATTCATAGCCCTCTGGTGTTTTGCTCTTGCGTTTTTTAATCAAAAGGGCATGACAGTATAGCAGTACACCACCAATGGTGTCCTGAAAGATGTATGTTTTTTTATCATCAGGGTACATCTTGATTTGATTGTATCCCGAGAATTCATCCATGAAGGACATCTGTTCAAATCCACACATGTTATCGATCATGACATTCGTGATTGGGAGGGAGAATTCATCTTTTGGACAAGCCTCATTTATATCGCGAAAATCAATACAAATTAGATCTTTCTATTTTTCTGGTAACAGGGACGATATTAGCTACCCAATGAGGGTGTTGTTCCTCCCTGATGAAGCTAGAGTCTATGAGCTTTTTGACTTCTGACTGGATTGCTTCCATTATTTCTGAACAGAACCGTCGTTGCTACTGTTTGACTGGTTTGCGTCCGAATTAATGTTGAGGCGATGCATAACCACACGAGGATCAAGCCCGGGCATGTCCTCGTAATTCCAAGCGAAAACATCTATATACTCCCGCACGAGAGATGTTAGATCTTCCTTCTCGGAGGGTGATAAGCTTTCGATTATAAAGATGGGCTCAGGGTTAGCCTCATCTCTCAGATTGATCTGGGTGACCTTATCCTCTGTGGATGGTTCACGCTGTTCAAAACAAATATCCCAGAGAGTGTTTAGGTGTTTGATCCAAGGATCTGTATCCGACTAGATCATTTCTTCATCTCTGTCTTTTAGGTGGCTTGTTGAAACCATATTTATTGAAAGTTCTCTGAAGATGTTGCCGACACTGACATCTGACTCCAATGATGATGTGCCTGACAAGTGATTATGGTATAATGACTCTTCAGACTCAGAGGCCGATGAGATTGGAGTTGGCACATAGCCCAACCCCCTACGAGTTCGATGATAATAATTGGGGGTCTTCCCTTTTAGAACGAAAGATTGAAGTAGTGTTCTTCTTCCTTTGCTGAAGTTCAAGCCAGGACCCCTTGTTAGGTCGTACCCTATGTTCTTCATCATTCTGAGTACAGTTGGCTCATAATGAGAGAATTGCGAGAATTCATCATCACTTTCGGAGCTTTCCGGAGTCATTGATTTGGACTCGACTCTTCCAAAAAGGATTGGCCTTTGACCCTTGCGTCTTGCTGGGACCATGAATAACGATCCTTGCGCATCACTAACACCTTGATATACTATGAGGGATGACCTCATTAGTACATGCAATGATGTCAGAGCATCTATTGCTGACCAGGGGTCGTTATCTACCTTGGTACTAGAGTCTGACGGTACGGAATCAGAAGCCAACACAGAAAAGTAAGCCAAATCTAACTCCTCATTAATATACCACTCGCCTACGTCATTGGAGAGGTTATTGACATCGAGTTTATTAATACTCGTTACAAGTGGGTTCAGCTCCAAAGGCATTCTTCCTCCGCCTCTGGTTCAGTGTCAGCTCATTACCCGAGTCTGGTTCCTCTGGCTATGGATTCTCGTTCATTTCCAGAGAGTCCTGGTACATGAGGGAGTCTGTGAAATAGTTCTCTACCCCCTTGAACAGATGCCTTTCGACAATCAACGTTCGAACTTTCCCACTTCTGTCGACATATTTTATGACTTGATGGGGGAGTGGAGGGGACGATGGAGTTACGATGAACCTATGGTCGTCCGAGCAGCAAATTGTATGAAGTGTCAGCGTCGATCACTGATCGACAAAAAGCAAGCACAAGAAAAGTAGAAAGGGAGTGGGTCGAAGTTACTGCTTATGCGATCTTCCGTAGTAGCGAAGTGGCTATACAGGTCGTATCCACAAGGAGGGAGAGCGATGGAAGCTTGATGCGGCTTTTATGTTCAAGAAAAGAGAATGTTCTTTGTTTCCAAATAAAGAATTGAAAAGTGAAAACAAGTTGTTTCAAGAATTGTTGGAAAATATTTTAGTGGTTTGTAAAAGTGAGTTTTTCTTAATGGTAAAAACGCATGGTTAACTTTCTACTAATTGCTCCCACTAATCCCTAACTTCTTGAAGATGTGCCTCACGATGGATCATAGGCAAGCTTACCCCTTATGCAATGGAACTATTCACGTGAAAATCGAGTGAAAGTTCTTCCTATAACTTCGCTTTACACGGCAAAAACTCGGACATTCCCGTATCAAGATCCATTAGAAGGCGAGAATACAGGAAGACACGAGTGCACCAATGGTATCGACGAAGTTAAAAGGAAAGTCTCTAACTTACAACAACAAGCAAAGTACAAAACCCATAGATCATCAAAAAATCATTTAAGTATGAAATATAAGAAGGTAAATACTTGTAGGTACGTTAGAGTTAGAACCCTCGTCTTAAGATGCCATAGCTCTCGTTTGCATAAGGCTTGTTTAACACTATTGACTCATTCGGGTTATCAATCAAGAAGTTAGAAATTAGTAGGTTAGTAGTTAGTTAGCCATGCAATAGAGGAGTTAGTTACACATGGTGAAGAAAAGAACAACAAAAGAAAAGAGAAAAGAGAAGGAGTTACACTAAAGCAAGAATGTAAAAGCAAATGAAAGCAAATGAAAACAACTAGTAAATGGAAAGAAGAAAGAGAAGTAATTACTTGTATTATCTTGTCACCTTCCAATACAACTTGTACACACTCTCTCTCTCTTTCACTCTAATGGCTAAAGCTAGAGCTAGAAGAAAAACAACAACAACAACTACAAACTAAAAGCAAGATTACAAAAACTTGCTCTAACTCTGGATCTCCTCCAACTGAAGACCCTAGGGGGGTATTTATAGGCACCAGGGTAAAGGGGGCCACGTGGGAAGCACGTAGCCCAAAGCGCAGGCGCGCGCGCGCCCAAAGGGCCGCAAAGGCCGCGTTTTCGCGGCTTTGCCAGGGCGGCGCGCGCCTGGCTTCGGGCAGCGCGTCACCCAGTTTGTCTTCTGTCCACCTGAGCTCCTGGATTTTCGATTTGATGCCCTAGTCTGACCAAATCTTCACTCTAAAGTCAATGGCTACTTGGTAGGCTCTTAATCACCAATTAAATGGTGATTTAGGTCTTCTTCTTCATTTACACACCATGGACCTAGGATCAAGCAAGCAAGGTTTTATTAGCAAAATTTTACATGAAATAAATATGAGAATGTGATGAAAATTATGCAAAATTAGAGACTAATCACACCCCCACACTTATCTTTTTGCTCGTCCCGAGCAAAACAAAAATGAGAACATTATTACACCACTTTCGCAGGTGACGCGATTGCACTGAGCATGTGCAACAAGCCGTTAAACCTCTAGGTTTCCCTAGAGGAGGAGTGTTGTCTCCTGAGAGTTTTCAGTGGATTGCACCCACAAAATCCAGTAAGTAAAGAAAAGAAGTTAGTTGTTAGAAAGAGATTTTTTTGTATTGTTTATTTATTAAAAAGAACTTTCAATCATCTAAGTAAAAATGACCGAATGATATAAGAATTAGGTTTAACCCTCATAAGTCCTCTTATATTTTAGCCATCATAAATGAAGAAACTATAGTTTCTCTTATAAATTTAGAAAGGATCTTGTACTTCTAATTCATTCTTTTATTTTGCTTTAGATAGATATGCATAATGTGTAAGTGTGATGTGCTTGGGATTTTTCAACTCAATTTTGAATATCATTTAATTTTATTAATATTTACTTATTATTCTTGGTTCCATTAGGCTTTCTACTTCACTTATGTAACACATATCAAACCGATGACTCCCAAACCAGATGGTCTTAGGGCACCAGGTGGAAAAATACCCTGCAGGTCAAATATGTAAATGGAGTAGGCCATGAAATCAAGATTTATTATTGTATATAGATTTTTTTGGCGTGAGTAATCATGCTTCTTGAGGCACAATTATTCAGCTTTTTTTTTTCAGAGTTGTGTCTCTAAATCCCAAGCATGTGTGTGTGGGTTATGCATATTCTACTAAGGCTAAAATAAAAGGTATGAGTTATTTTCCTTATCCCTTCTAACTTTTTAGTCAAACCAATCTTTCTTATTTATTTAGGCAAAAATAAAGATTCATTAATAAGGTTCCCATAATTCCTACAATCTTTTGGTATTTTTATAAAGAGTATGAAATTTCTTTTCAAAATTTTTTTTTGAAAGAAAAAGAAAGAATAAAAGGAAAAAGAAAAAGTGTTAGCACCCCCCACACCTATCTAATGCATTGTCCTCAATGAATGCATATGGAAATGCAAATGCAATAAATAGGGAGAAGAAATGATGTCACCATCTTCGTGGACTCGGGCCGGCCAAGTGCGAATAGGCTAAAGAAATGTCAAAAAGAATGTACACGGGGTAAGCATATAAACAATTATTTTTTTGTTTTTTTTATTTTTTTTTATTTGTTTGTTGTGGTTAGGTGTATGACGGGGCAAAAAGAGTCAGCACACTCTCATCTGGAGTCATAGGCTCAGTGGTCAAGAAGGGTTTCAGTCTTTACCCATTCACTTTAAATTCCGTGTTGCTTTTAGGATCTGCAATAAGCACAGCACCGTGTGGGAAAATAGTGCGCACAATGAACGGTCCCGACCAACGAGTTTTCAGCTTCCCCGCGAAAATATGAAGCCTAGAGTTGTACAGCAGAACCTTATCTCCCAGTGCAAAGTTTTTCTGGGTTATGATTTGGTCGTGAAAAAGTTTAGTTCTGCTCTTGGTGATTCGTGCATTCTCATAAGCTTCATTCTGTATCTCCTCTAATTCTGAAATCTGCAGTTTCCTAAGTTCACCGGCCTTGGTCAGGTCAAAGTTGAATTGCTTAATTACCCAGAGGGCCCGGTGTTCTAACTCTACTGGCAGATGACAGGCTTTTCCAAACACGATTCTGTAAGGAGACATCCCCAGAATTGTCTTAAAAGCAGTGCGGTAAGCCCACAATGCATCATTGAGCTTAACTGACCAATCCTTTCGGTTTTGTCCGACAGTCTTTTCCAGAATGAGCTTGAGTTGTCGATTGGTGACTTCTACCTGCCATTTGTCTGGGGATGGTACGGAGTGGATAACTTGTGATTGATGGAATATTTTCGCATCAGAGCTTCAAAAACTCTGTTGCAGAAATGTGATCCATTATCACTAATTATCGCTCTGGAGGTGCCAAACCGGGAGAAGATGTTATCTTTGAGAAATTTGACAACCACTTTGTTGTCATTCGTCTTAGTTGGCACATCTTCTACCTACTTATAGACATAATCTACAGCAACCAAAATGAATTGGTTGCCGAAGGAGTTGGGGAATGGCCCCATGAAATCGATACCCCAAACATCAAAAATTTCAACTTCAAGGATCGGGTTCAGGGGCATCATGTCTCTTCTAGAAATTTTTCCCATCTTCTGACAGTTTGCACATGACTTGCAAAAATGATATGAGTCTTTGAACAAAGTGGGCCAGTAGAACCCACTTTGTAGAACCTTCTCTGCAGTCTTGCGGGGACCGAAGTGTCCTCCGTATGCAAGATCATGGCAAAAGCTGAGTACACTCCTCTGTTCCTCCTCGGGTATGCATCGTCTAATTATTTGGTCGGGACAATACTTAAAAAGATACGGTTCTTTCCAGAAGAAGTACCGTACTTGGGCAAAGAAGCGGTCTTGGTCTTGCTTTGTCCAGTCAGCGGGTAATTGTCCTGTGGCCAGGTAATTAACGATGTCCGCATACCAGGGTTCCTTAAGAATGGCTAGGATGTGCTCGTCTGGGAAATCCTCGTTGATCGGAGCTTGGATGGTTGGTGCATTCGGAATTCGTGAGAGATGATCAGCGACCACATTTTCTATACCTCGTTTATCCCGGATTTCTAAGTCAAATTCTTGAAGCAAAAGGATTCATCGAATGAGTCGGGCTTTTGCTTCCTTTTGGTCATAAGGTATTTCAGAGCCGAGTGATCCGTTCGAACCTAACAAGTAAGGCCGGAACTTTTCTAACGCAAAGACAACGGCTAAGAATTCCTTCTCAGTCGTTGTATAGTTCTGTTGGGCGTCATTCAAGGTCCTACTCGAATAGTAGATCACGTGCTGCCTATTATCGATGCGCTGTCCTAGAACAGCGCCAATAGCAAAATCAGATGCATCACACATGATTTCAAATGGCTGGGCCCAATTAGGAGCAGAAATGATAGGTGCAAAAATCAGTTCTTGCTTAAGTTTTCCCCATGACTTGAAACATTCATCGTTGAAATCAAAACCTTAGCGAGCAGGTTGGTTAAGGGCCTCGCGATTTTGCTAAAGTCTTTAATGAACCGTCGGTAGAACCCAGCATGCCCTAAAAAGGATCTAATATCCTTGATGCTTTTGGGTGGTGGAAGCTTAGCAATCACTTCTACCTTAGCCTTATCCACTTCTATGCCTCTCCTCGAAATTTCATGGCCCAAGACAATCCCCTGTCTCACCATAAAGTGACATTTTTCCCAGTTTAGAGTTAGGTTCTTCTCAATGCATCTTTGTAGCACTAACTCTAAGTGATGAAGACACTGATCAAATGATTCTCCGTAGATGGAGAAGTCATCCATGAAAATTTCAAGAAAACGTTCCACCATGTCAGAGAACAAACTAAGCATGCACCGTTGGAACGTTGCGGGAGCATTGCACAATCCAAAAGGCATGCGCCGATAAGCAAAGGTTCCGAACGGGCAGGTGAACGTCATCCTTTCCTGGTCTTCTGCAGCAATGGGGATCTGATTGTATCCCGAGTACCCATCTAGAAAGCAGTAGTACTCATGTCCAGCCAAACGCTCAAGCATTTGGTCGATGAATGGTAGCGGGAAGTGGTCTTTACGGGTAGCTGCATTCAACTTCCTGTAGTCGATACAAACACGAACCTTGGTAGGCAGTCTTGTTTGTACCAACTCTTTTTCCTCATTTTCTACCACCGTAAAGCCAGCCTTCTTTGGGACCGCATGAACAGGGCTAACCCATTGACTATCATAAATGGGATAAATTATCCCATTATCTAATAGTTTCAGAATTTCAGCCTTAACTGCCTCTTGCATGAGAGGGTTAAGCCTGCGTTGTGGGTCCCTCCTAGGGGTTGCTTCATCGACTAAATGAATTATGTGTTGTACTATGGCTGGACTTATTCCTTTGATGTCCTTCTTCGTCCATCCAATGGCTTCCCTATGTCTTTTCAGAATAGATATTAAGCATCCTCTTGTTGCTCAGTCAGGTGTGATGCTATGATGACTGGCAAGGTGTCCTTTCCGCCCAGGTAGGCGTACTTGAGATGTTCAGGCAAGGCTTTTAGCTCTAGGGAAGATGTTTCTTCATTGGAGGCAATCTCTGGGCTTTCAATCCTAGGATGGGGTACACTGGGGCTTGATGCCCAATCCACTGCTGAATCTACGATCTGGTCTAGATTAAAATCCTCAGCCTCCAGATCAAACTCTGCCTCAGTTTCTGTCTCCATACTTTCCTCATGCTCACTGGTCAGGTTTTCAATAGAATTGACCTCAAACGTCTGATCATTAACATCCCTCGGTTGTCTTTCAAGATTGAAGACATTGACTTCCTTCGTCATGTCTCCAAAAGTCAATCGTATGGACCCGTTCCTACAGTTGATTATGGCATTGGCTGTAGCAAGGAATGGGCGCCCTAAGATGACGAGAGTTTGAGACCTAAGATTGGACACAGGTTGGGTCTCAAGCACAATGAAGTCAACGGGGTAAATGAAATCCCTGACCCGGATGAGGACGTCTGTGATTTCCCCCTTAGGGATCTTCACAGATCGGTCAGCTAGCTGAATGGTGACTCGAGTTGGGCTTAGCTCACCCAACCCAAGTTGCTGGTATACTGAGAGAGGTAGCAAGTTGATACTTGCTCCCAGGTCAAGAAGCGCTCTACTTATTTCGGTCTGTCCTATGGTGCAGGAAATGGTGGGACATCTGGGATCCTTGTATTTTACCAGAATGGGACCAGATAGAATTTCGCTTATATTAGTGGCCAAGAACACTTTCTTGGGCACATTGGTCTTTCTCTTCTTCGTACACATATCCTTAAGAAATTTGGCATAAGCCGGGACCTGTTGGATAGCGTCAAGAAGTGGCACATTCAATTTGACCTGGTTGAACATCTCTAGCATTTTCTCCATGTGCATATTTTTATTGTTGTTCCTAAGCCTATTGGGAAAGGGTGCTACAGGCTTATGAACTTGTTCAGCAGCTTTGTCCTTGTCAGATGTTTGTGGAGTGGATTGGGAGGAACTAGCAGAGGTGGAGGCAAGAGTGGGATCGGGATGGACTGGACTTTTCTGTTGGTAGACCTGGTTGTCTACCTTCTTTCCAGATCGCAGTGTATGACAGCATTACACTGGTTAATTGATGGATCCTGAACTTCATATGCTTGGTTGGAGGTTTTTGGGTTAACTAGCGGCTGACTAGGCAAAGTACCCTTAGGTCTTTCACTTAGGGAGCTAGCTAACTGGCTCATCTGCATTTCCAACCTTGATATGGCCTGTGAATGATTGTTCAAAGTTTGTCCCTGATTATGCATGAAAGCAGCTTGGGACTTTATGAGAGCCTCTATGCACTCCTCCAATTTACTGATTTTCTTTTCCATTGGTGAGCTTTGGGAGGAGGAAGCTGGGGCTTGACTGGAAAAAGTTGGTGGAGGAGTAGGATGGTGAAAGTTATTGGAAAAATTAGGCCTGGGAGGATTGTTAGGGGCCCAGGAGAAATTTGGGTGATTCCTCCAACCGGGATTGTAGGTCTGCGAGTAGGGGTTGTGAGGCGGCCGTGAGTAAACCGCGTTCTTGTGTTCCGGTGGAATTTGTAGGGCATGGAAAACGGGGCACTCTTCAAAGACATGGTTTGGGGCCTGACAATATGAACAACCCGGATTGTGAATTGGTGGTGGGTTGATCTGGTTGACACTGGCAGGCTCTTCTGTTTCCAGAGCCTCTATCCTTCTCACTAGGGTAGCAATCTTAGCCTCGGTAGCTATGGATGATTCTAGAGATAGGAGCCCTCCTCTTGAAGCTATAGATTGTGAATTCCTAGGTTTTTCCGAGGCTGTCTCCCATTGCAGGGTTTTTTCCGCTAAATCCTCAAATAAATCCCAACCCTGATTCTCATCCTTCTGCAAGAACCCTCCCTAACACATCGTTTCTAACAAGGTCTTCGTCTGATAATCTAGACCATCGTAGAGAATCTGGCACTGACGCCATTTCTCCACGCTATGATGAGGGCACTGAGCTAGGAGATCTTCGAATCGCTCAAAGTATCTCCAAAATGGTTCGCTCGGTTCTTGCCTAAACTGCATAATGTTCTTCCTAATGAGGGCAGTTTTGTGAATTGGGTAGAATTTCTTCAAGAAAGCCTTGACGAAATCATCCCACGTCATGACTGAATCTGCTGCCAAACTGTACAACCATTTCTTAGCTAGGTCCTTTAGGTAAAAAGGGATGAAACGTAACCTAACGGCATCGTCTCCTAGCTGGGGTATACGCATCATGAGGCATACTTCTTCAAATTTCCTAACAAAGAAGTATGCGTCCTCCGATTCTAAACCATGAAATTTGGGAAGAGTGTTAATGAATTGGGGCTTCAACTTGAAATTATTGTCGTTTGCTTCAGGAAGTTTTATGAAAGATGGAAGTGAAGTTCTGATTGGGTAAAATCTACCCTGAAGTGACGCCGTCACTGGTTCTAGATGCAAGGGTAGAGAAGTGTTTCTTGTTAATCTGGAAGTTGACGGATCTCTCACCCACTCTTGCATGCAGCACACCACAAACAACGTGAAGACAACAAACAATCGAAAAAGAACTAAAAACAAACAAAAGAAAGAAAAACAACCACAAGCCTTAGTCTAAGGTACCTGGACCTAGACGACTCCTAACTGGTCGATTCTCCGGGGAAGGTTGTTGCAGGAACTCGACTACAAGCTAATCGGCCAGGAAAGGGCAAAACTCGGGGGGAGGTATCCGGGCGGAGCCACGGGCCTAATTATGCCAAATCACGGAGCTTTCGAGGCTTAACCTCTCAATCCACTTTCCTTAGACACCGATTTTGTAGGAGTATAGTTCTTACAATTTCCAACCTCGTTAATCTCTTAGTGAGTCCGAGATGTCCCTAGGGCCAACGTCTATTGATTTTGAGTTAAGGCTTGGGAAAATGTGAGTGCACATGGAGATGGTTTTTGGGCTAAGGAAGGGTGATGAAATCCCCACCTTATCTTGTTTATTTGGGTTTTGCCCTTAAAGTCAATTGTGCAAGTGAACAGTTTATTCACAACAAGGTAACACTCAAAGCGGTAAATCACTTCAAAATGTTGGTCCTATTCTATATGAATGCACACGTACCTTGTCTCCAGCACTCTTCAACAGAAATTGAAATGAATTGAAATAGACACGTGCCCTATATGCTAAGGTCTAGTCCAAATTCCAATTAAGCAACAGGTGGATTTCTGTTGAATTTATTACACATGCATAAGGTGAAGCATCCAAGGAAACTAAAAATTTAGAAAGCAATTTTTTTTTAGTGGCTTTCGGCAACCCTGCAAACGAGTTTGTTAGTACTTCAATCGGAAAAACTCGATTTTACACGAATTTTTCCGAGGGCAAATGAATCCTCGCGCAATGTCCTTGGCCACCTCCTTCGCTTCCCGTGATGGTGAGCTCCTTGGTACTTATCCTACACACAAAAAGAACAATCTTTAGTAGTGAACAATAAAGCCGTTCCCTCCCCGGCAACGGTGCCAAAATTTGATCGACAAAAAGCAAGCACAAGAAAAGTAGAAAGGGAGTGGGTCGAAGTTACTGCTTTTGCGATTCTTCCGTAGTAGCGAAGTGGTTATACGGGTCGTATCCACAAGAAGGGAGAGCGATGGAAGCTTGATGCGGCTTTTATGTTCAAGAAAAGAGAATGTTCTTTGTTTCCAAATAAAGAATTAAAAAGTGAAAACAAGTTGTTTCCAGAATTGTTGGAAAATGTTTTGGTGTTTGTAAAAGTGAGTTTTTCTTAATGGTAAAAACACATGGCTAACTTTCTACTAATTGCTCCCACTAATCCCTAACTTCTTGAAGATGTGCCTCACGATGGATCATAGGCAAGCTTACCCCTTATGCAATGGAACTATTCACGTGAAAATCGAGTGAAAGTTCTTCCTATAACTTCGCTTTACATGGCAAAAACTCGGATATTCCCGTATCAAGATCCATTAGAAGGCGAGAATACGGGAAGACACGAGTGCACTAATGGTATCGGCGAAGTTAAAAGGAAAGTCTCTAACTTACAACAACAAGCAAAGTACAAAACCCATAGATCATCAAAAAATCATTTAAGTATGAAATATAAGAAGGTAAATACTTGTAGGTACGTTAGAGTTAGAACCCTCGTCTTAAGATGCCATAGCTCTCGTTTGCACAAGGCTTGTTTGACACTATTGACTCATTCGGGTTATCAATCAAGAAGTTAGAAATTAGTAGGTTAGTAGTTAGTTAGCCATGCAATGGAGGAGTTAGTTACACATCGTGAAGAAAAGAACAACAAAAGAAAAGAGATAAAGAGAAGGAGTTACACTAAAGCAAGATTGTAAAAGCAAATGAAAGCAAATGAAAACAACTAGTAAATGGAAAGAAGAAAGAGAAGTAATTACTTGTATTATCTTGTCACCTTCCAATACAACTTGTACACACTCTCTCTCTTTCACTCTAATGGCTAAAGCTAGAGCTAGAAGAAGAACAACAACAACTATTACAAACTAAAAGCAAGATTACAAAAACTTGCTCTAACTCTGGATCTCCTCCAACTGAAGACCCCAGGGGGGTATTTATAGGCACCAGGGGAAAGGGGGCCACGTGGGAAGCACGTAGCCGAAAGCGCAGGCACGCGCGCGCCCAAAGGGCCGCGTTTCTGCGGCCCTGCAAGGGCGGCGCGCGCCTGGCTTCGGGCAGCGCGTCACCCAGTTTGTCTTCTGTCCACCTGAGCTCCTGGATTTTCGATTTGATGCCCTAGTCTGACCAAATCTTCACTCTAAAGTCAATGGCTACTTGGTAGGCTCTTAATCACCAATTAAATGGTGATTTAAGTCTTCTTCTTCATTTGCACACCATGGACCTAGGATCAAGCAAGCAAGGTTTTATTAGCAAAATTTTACATGAAATAAATATGAGAATGTGATGAAAATTATGCAAAATTAGAGACTAATCAATCACATAGCATGTCACTTCAGATCTCAGGTCCCCAACCTAACATTTGAGTTTGATCTTCCCCTTTGGGCGCGTACCATTGGCGTTGAAACCATAGATGGTAGCTTGGGTGGCGCTCAATCGGTGGGTGGGGATCCCTAAGTGTTGCATGACCCGGCGAGGTATAATGCTCAACGCGGATCCTGCATCTACCTGAATGCGGCTCACTTCAGATAATCCAATGTACCCTGTGAAGTACAGGGGCCTATCATCTTTCTCCTTGACCTGCATGTCATCTGGTGTGAAGGTGATGCAGGGGGCATTGTGAGAGGCGTGGAGGCAGCCTTCTTTTTTTTTCCTCCTGTGGTCCAACTGGGACCTGGGCCATGAAAATCTCAGCATCAGCTAGAGCTCTCTCAGAGCTTCTCTTGTTGACTTTGATAGCCTCAGGTGCTCATAAAGAGTGATTCTGGCCGGGAAGTCGGCCAGTTGAGCTAAGACATCAAAGCGGTAAGGTGCTGAAGTCCCTTCTGCTTTGTCTTTCGGGAGAGATTTAGAATATCGAAGCTCTTTTTGTTGCTCCACAGGTTGCTTCTTTGTTATCTCGGGGATGGGTTTAGGAGGGCTTGCCACCATCTCATCGTACTTCTTTAAATACAACTGATCCGAACAAGTTTCTGCCACGAGCGGTTCATTGAGCTCTGCGGCAAGGACGAGTGTTTCCTCCTCTGAATCGGTAAGTGAGGGAACATCGATTTCTGCTTCCTAAGAGGAAGGGCACACTACATAGCAGGGTGAAGCCTTTGCTTTGCCTTTAGATTTTCTGTTGGTAACAGTAGCCAACTGTTGGTTTTCGATAAGGTCATGATGAACCCATATGATTTCTCCCTGAGGTGTAGGGATAGATACAAGACCTTTCTCCTGCTGGTGATGCGGTTCTGTATTGATCATCCTTAGTTCCTCTTTCAGGATGGGAACTACTCCGGCTGGTGTTGCAGGCTGGTTTTCAAACTGAAGGAATGACGTCATGTTAGCCGTCACATTCTTCTGTTCTGGACGGAGCTTTAGCACTTCTGCATATACAGAGCTTGAAGAATATCTTTGAAGATATAATAGCTCTTTGTGGGGTGCCCTAATATCCTATACAAGGCAGTAGTTGGGATTGTCGGTCTTGCCGACTTTCTCAGGACGCCTAGCTTCAGGATGCTTCAAGCTGTTGCTCTTATTGAGTAACTTGAACAACGAATTGACGCATTCATCCTTGAAGGAGTACTACTTGTTGGCGTGTGACTGACTTGAAGATCCACCTCCTCTGGTCGGCTGAGGTTTGACGGGCGATTTCGTTTCTGTCGCCAATGTATCTTTCCTTTTTGATTGGTAAGACACTTCTGCGCGCGCCTTGTCGATTTTTAAGGTCAAGGCTTGTTTTCTTCCGCCCTAACTCTGGCGACAATTTCTTCGGCCTGTTCACCTTGCTGGACCAATTACTTTATGGTACGACTTTTAGCAACTCCTATCTGGGCTAGGAGCGAAGTTTACAAATTGTGGCGACATGTTTCCACCAGGGTGGCCTGGGTCATACCGCTAGGACATCGGAGTACCATATTCCGAAATCTTTCCACAAATGCTTTGACTAACTCTCCCTTGCGTTGCTTCATGGCCAGGAGAGTGGGCATTGTAATCTCTGAGTCGTCTTTGAAGAAGCGTGTAAGGAAGAGCTTCTCCAAATCATCCCAGTTTTTGATGGAGCCTTCTGAGAGTTTCATGAACCATTCAAAGGCAAGCCCTTTTAGAGTGCCGATGAACAAACGTGCCAAGATGGCATCATTATCTACTACATTCTCCGTTTGAGACTTGAAGCAGTAGATGTGTTGGTTCGGCGACCCTTTGCTGTCGAAAGCCTGTAGAGTCGGAGCTTTGAACTTAGGAGGGTATGGAACGAGGTCCCACTCGCCGGATATGACCGGATCACTCCTGCTTCATGGAGTCCTTTTCGGTTGGTAAGGGCTTCCAGACGCTGTTCCAATTGAGTCATTCTTTATAATGAGTACCCTTATTCTCTGGATTACCTTCCTTTTTAGATGAGGATTTAGACGACTCAAAATTGGATTGCCCCTCTCCTCATTATGTACGGAGGACGAGCTTTCCCCTTCCTTCCGTTTACCTTTAGACCTTTTAGAAGAAGCTTTGCCATCTGACTTCTTCTTGTCCTCGAACAATTGTGCAAGTATCTGCTTGAGGGTATCGATAGATTCTTACTGGGCGCGAATCATATCGAATTGTTCCCTATGGATCTGGGCTTGTTGTTCTAAATGCTTGGTCGTCTCCGGAGTGTTTGTCATGTACACAGAGGCTTCCTTCTCTATAGAAGAGTTCGAGGCCTGCGATTCTGCAATGACAGTGTGATTCACTTACTTCAATGCCCCGAGCTAGGGCACTATAGTCGACCGGGGCTACTGCACCAGTCCGAGTGCGAGTATGTCAGTACACTCCTTCTGGTTACATGTCAGACTCGTCAGAGCTAACCGCCAGTTGTTTTTTCTACTTTTCTTGCCATATTTGCTGTGATTTCAGGGTACTCCACGTCAAAGAAGCTCCCCTTCTGTGAGAATGACGCCTCTTGGCTGATCGGGTGGTTAAGGTCAATCGTCTGAATACCGACTGCTTGTTTACTGTTTGGTGGGGAAAAATTGAAGATCGACGAGTAACTTCTTTGTTTGATTGTAAAGAAATTTACAGTGGATCAATAATCCTCTTACAAGAGAGGGGAGATATTCAAGCTTAAATCTCCCCTTTGTTTAAAACCGGGTTCTTGATGTGGCGATGGAAAGTGAATCATATTTTTCGTTGACCGGGTGAACGTCAGGTCCTTTGGGAATCCTCTCTTTGGATAGTAAATGAAATAACACAGCTTCTATCCACTAAGAATCTTAAAGAGATTGTAGGCAAAGACGAACTTGTACGCAGCAAGTTGTTCGAAGAGTAGAACTCTCTCTTTCTTTTCAGCTAGAGGTCTTGGTGCTTCTACGGCTTACAACTAAAGGTTTTCTTACCAAGAATTTTTCAACCCCTTTTCTATAGCAAACTAGGCTATTTATAGAGTTTTCAGGGGGTAAACGTGTCCCCTAAAAATACTCCATAATGGGGGTTAACTCCCTCATTACGTGGGCAGTAATTGACCCAGTAATGAGGGCAGTTATAACCGAGATGCAAGTTTTGAGCCTTGCATCTTTCTACTGAAGTAATGCTTGAGAGACGCGGGTTTTCAGTTCTGCGTCAAGCTTCACGTGAGACGCGGGTTTCAAGCTCTGCGTCTTGGTATTGCAATAATGCTGAGATGCGGCTTTCGCGTTCCGCGTTTGAACCTTGCAGTGATGTTGACACGCGGGTTTTAACCCTCGCGTCTTAGTGCTGCGCTAGTGGCGATGACTAGCCTTGCGTCTGGAGTTTGGATTCTGCTTTTTAACGACTTGTCTTCAGTGATTTTTAGACAGTATATAGAACCTCCTCCAAAGTTTTTAACATTCCGCGATTGACTGGGACGGATTTCAAAATACTTTGGACTCTGGTTGAATTCATACATCTCATGATTAGACTGACAATCATTTGAGATACTTTGAGCTTGATCTTATCTAGAGTATGGTCTTCGTGAGTGTACTGTAAAACCTTTTGAAGCCACCAGGGATGATCGTGGTGAGTGTCTAGATACGCTGTCCAGACCTCCTCAGTGCTCTGAGCTAGTTGTTGGTGTACTTTGAACCAGGGGTGAACAGTCGTCTGCTTGTGCCAATGTACTGTTGAACTGATTTACAGAAGTAAAGACTGAATGTAAGTCTTGTAGACGCAAGAGTCATGTTGTTCTAGAGACGCAATCCTCACTTGGAGTAGGGACGCATCTCTTAGTTTGCTGAAGAAACGTGGCTCCTGGAGGGACGTGATCTTTGAAGTGAAGACGCAGCTCTTGCTCTGTTGACTATGCGCGACTTTTGTCTTGCTGAAGAGGCGCGACCTTCAGGGGGACGCAGTTATTGTTAAACGCGAGTCCGCGTTTTGGGCGCGTTGCCACATGTCCAGCGGTTTGAAGGGACGTCTCTCCTTTGACGCACAAAATTCTTTTATTGATAAGGACGCGGCTCTGGCTTAAAGACAAAAAGGTATTATTTTGAGAAGCGAATTTGTGTTCTTCAGTAAAGGGAACTCAGCTTTCATACTTATGGAAGGACGCATATCCATAGACGCAGCCCTTGATTCTGTCAGCATGCAGAATTCAGGATGCAGTGGAGACGCGGTCTTAGGCTCCTCAAGACTGACGCATGGATCTCAGTTAGTTAATGGGGACGCGACACTGGCTCAATAGAGACGCAGCTCTGGTCCCTTGATAGGACGCAAACTCAGGCTGTATTGAGTTTATGATGGAGATATGGCTTTCATCTTGCAATGGAGGCGCAGTTCTGGGCTCCTCGAGAATGACGTGCGGGTCCCGTTGGTTGTTGAGGACGCAGGCTTTAGGACGCAGCCTTTAAGTCTTGTGAATTGGTGTGAACTCAAGACACAATTCGGTGGACCCAGCTTGCTGAGGAGATACGACTTTGGACCACTTCAGAAGATGCAGTTGTGGCACCTTCAGTAGGAATGAAAGGAACGCAGCCTTCGAGTTCATGAAAGGACGCGGGTTTCAGGACGCGTCCTTTGAGTCTGCGCCTGATGCAGCCTCCTAAGCGTCACATGCAACCTGTCTTAAAGATCTTGTTAGATTTTTAAATGCCAAGTCGGCGATGACGATTGGGGACTTGTGTCCTTTAACGCTTCCCGGAGTGGCAATCCACGCGTCAGCTCCTTATTGGGCTTTGATGTTCGTGCGGGAATTAAAGCTGATGGTTTTGATTTTTATGCCATTAATTGTAAGCCTTATGGCTTGCCTATAAATAGGCCTCATCCCTTAATAGTCTATTATTTAGATGGTTTCTCTTTAAGAACATGCGCTCTAAAGGTCATCATTTTGATATATCCTTCTTCCCTTCAAAGGGATGTGTTCCAATGAACATCAAGAACAATCAAAGCTTTCATGCTTTCCTTTAATCTTCTCCAGAGATTATCACTGCCAAGTGATTTTAAGATTAAAAAGCATCGCTTTAAGTACCTTTTACGGCTGCACCTTGATGCACAAAGTTCAACCTCTAAAGGGTTCTTCCGCGAGTAGGAACTGCTTGTCTCCATGAAATACTCAGTCTCGCTGAGTTTTTGTTTTCTTGCCCCTCAAAGAGATTCGATCTCTTGATCTTCTCTTAAAGTCTGACTGATGCGCCCGTCATTCAGAATTCGCGTCTTTTAGACTTCTTGATGAAGCGCGAGTCGATTGACCTTGGATTTTAACTTAAAATCCTTTGAATGCGAGTGTGATGAACTCTATACTTGGCACTTGAGACGCGAGCTTTGTACACAAAGCTCGCGTTTGAGGTTCTTGATTTAAAGAATTTTAATTCTTCGAGGCCCTTGGACTTGGATGTGGAAACTCCCGTTTCTCAAATGTGGGTGTGGCGACTTCTGTGTCCGGTCTACCTCGCGTCTCGTATCTTGGACGCGGGTCTAAAACTGCCCCGCGTTCAGATCTACGCTGGTTAAATCTGGGTCTGAAGTTCACGACTTCAACCGCTTCTGCCCCTAAAATTTTCTGTTTCTGCCTTAACAGAATTTTAGGCCTTCTGCACTGGTCATCCCTGCGTCTGAAGTTTACAACTTCAACCGCGTTTGCCCTTCAGTTTTTTGTTTCTGTCTTAACAGAATTTTAACCTTCTGGTTTTTTTTTTCTTACAGATTCTGGCAGTCTTAGTCAGCCTTTTGCATCTTCGCTGGGTTCCTGGGAGAATATTTTGACCAGCGAGCTTGTTCGATTGGCGAGCACTCGGAGAATCAAAGCTCCTGTTTATGGGCGGGGGGAATTCGCGTGACTAATGGCATTCGTCAAGGCCTTATTGGACATGACGCACCAGCAATGCCCCGGGTTTGTCATGGTCACAGTGGGTATGCTGGTGGGTATGGTGGTGGGTACGGTCTTCTTGCAGGTCACGGGAAAGAGGACGTCACCTGTAAGGTTCGGATCCTCCCTTCACCAATCTTACCCCCAGAAGTGACATCGACGAAAAACCCATGCTCATTAGATGAATTTCTGGTGGTGAAGATGTTCATCAACGAAGGATCATGGCCCACCACAGTTGGTCGGGTGGAATCAGAAGGTTCTGCTGCATTTCGACCTCGAGAAACACTATTATTCTAGGTCAGCGATGGGCTCCTTCAATTTTACATCATACATCATGATGTAATCAGCATCCGATCGTCTCAACATTGCTCAGCCTTTCTTCGGTGCTCTTTCAAACATCTTGTATTTGGAGTGGTGAAAATGCCTCAAGGAGTGAGTGCAACTTTTTACTGAGAGAGAGGGACTTCTTTGTACTCCTTTATTGTAACACTCAATCTATTGTATAAGAGAGCGTCTTGTATCACTTTCATATGTTTGAATATCAATAAAAGTGACACTTTTCTTGTCTCCTTAAATGTCTTGAATTCCTTTTTCGCATTGAAAATAGACAAATAGAAGTAGGAACTCTTGGCTTGCTAAAAATATGATAATAATCTAACAAGTCAAAGTTGGGGAAATTCCGTTTCAGGACTTTAAGAATGCTGTCAGAGGTGCGATGTTAACTTGACAGGAGTAGAATAGTTTCTGTAAACTTGCCAATCTATGAATGAGAATGACGATGAAGTTTCCACCCCTACAGAGGATTACAAATGAGTATTTAGTATTAACTTGACTAGGACTCAGTTAGGGATTTGATGGAAACACTGCTAGAGGTGTAATGTTAACCTAACAATATTTTTTAAGTAGACTTGTTATTCTGTTAACAAGAATAATAAGGGAAACTAGACTCGCGGGGGATCTAGGAGAACTTTTACTGTTAGAGGTGTGATATTAACTTAACGGGTTGGATTAAATCTTGTCAGGAATGTGATGTTAACTTGACAAGGATGTGAGTCAGAGGTGTGATATTAACTTAACTCACTGAGAGTTTCAGCTCCATTTGGGAAGGCTGAAAGCCTCACTATCATAGGTGTAATGTTAAACTTGACAGTGAAGATAATGTTAGAGGTGTAATTTTGAACTTGGCATTGGTCATCTCGACTTCGACAAGGAAGTCCGAGGGAAAGTCATGGCCATGGTGTAATGTTGAACTTAGCAATGAACTGGACGCTAGAGGCGTGATGTTAAACTTAGCGTTGCTCATCTCAGCTTCGATACGAAAGCCTGAGGAGAAGTAACTGTCAGTGGTTTAATATTGAACTTGGCAGCAACTTAATCACTATTAGAGGTGTGGTGTTAAACTTAACAGTAATTTGTCAGAGGTATAATGTTAACTTGACAGTAATCAATTTGCGATATGAGCAATTTTGAGGATTTGTCATTCTATTGATAAGAATTGACATGTGAAGTTTGGAATGTCAGAGGTGTAATATTAACTTGACAAACTTGAAGACTTGCTATTCCATGTAGAGGAGAGACAATGAAGTTCGTACTCGCTAGGGAGTATTGAAATTTTTTTATTGTCAGAGTTATAGTGTTAACATAGCAATGATTGTATTTGTGGACCTACCACTCTATGGAAGAGAATTGGTAAAGGCTTTTGGTGGAAAGTAAACTGAACTGTCAGAGGTTTAATATTAACGTGACAACCGTTGATTTCCTGGGACATGAGAAATTCACCGTTAGAGGTGTAGTATTAACATAACAGCGAGGATTTTTAAAGAATTTTGTTGTCAGAGGTTTAATATTAACTTGACATAATCCACTGGGGATTGGAAAATCTAGTTTGTCAGAGGTTTAATATTAAGAATCCAGTTCATTTCATTAGGGAGAGGAAACCGGTATTTTTGTGGTCCTACTATTCTGTGCGTGTGAATTGGTAAGAGATTATGGAGGAGAGAGTGGGACCAAGTCCACTAGGTTTTTAGCAAACCCTCAGCTATCAACGGATTTGGTGTACCTTTACCAACTACCATTTGAGTTGGGCTAGCCATGCTATTCCCCTCAGCATGATGAGTTGTCGAAGACTTATGTTGGGCTTAAAAGCCAACATTTTCCTCTATCCTTAGCCATCGGAGGAGTCGGATGTCAATCAGAAGATTAACTAAGCTATCAAAGTTTCACATTTTGTTTCTTTCTCAGTATTTACATCATGCATCATGATGCAGCCAGTGCTCGATTAGCTTGACACTGATCTATCGTGATGTGATCTAGTAAAGGAAAGAAGCTCTTCTTGGATCTAGAGTTTTGATCAGAGGTGCAGTATTAACTTGATCAGGGGAAGAGTGCTATCAAGGATAGTATTTCTTCAAGAATTTGCCGTTGATTGGCATCATAAGCATATCACCATTTGAGGTTATGAGGCGATACGCTCCATTTGAGTAGACCGACTCTACTACAAATGGTTCTTCTCATTTGGGTTGGAATTTCCCTTTTGTCTTGTGTGTCATCACCATAGGTCTTCTGACAGCTAAGACAATGTCACCTTTCTTGAAAGTTCGCTCCTTGACTTTCTTGTTGAAGGCTCTGGTAATTCGAACTTGATAGAGCTCGATTTGCTGTTGAGCTTGCAGACGTTTATCATTTAAAGCCTCTAGCTCTTGGGGTCGCAGTCGATGCTTCTCCTCATTTGTCATCTCTGCTGTCAAGGCGACGCGTAGAGATGGGATTTGGATTTCTAGCGAGAGTACTGCTTCACACCCATATACCAAAGAGAATGGTGTAGCTTTCGTTGGGGTTCGGACCGTGTACGATAGGCCTATAAGCATTCACCTAACCTGTCGTCCCAGTCACTTTGGCTTTTCGAAACGAATTTCTTGAGAAGTTTTCCAATAGTCTTGCTGAAAGCTTCTGTAAGGCCATTAGCAGCTGGGTAGTATGCCGTTGAGGACACACTCTGGATTCTAAATTTATTGCAGAACCTCTGAAAATCCTGACTGATGAATTGGGGCCCGTTGTCATGGACAATTCGTCGTGGCACACCAAAATGGCGTGATGTTTCAGTAATTTGATCACATCAAATGTCTTTACCTCCCTCAAAGGAATAGCTTCGGCCCATTTAGAGAAGTAATTGGTTATAGCTAAGATGAACCGATATCCTTTGGATGATACTGGGCTGATAGGGCCAACTACGTCTATCCCCCACATCTCAAATGGCCAGGTAGAGGCTATAGAGTGAAGATATCCTGGTGCTTGATGGATAAAATCACCATGGACTTGACAGGCGTGACATCGCTTGGCATAAGTTATGGCATCCGGGATCATCTTAGGCCAATAATATCCAAGTCTTCGGAGTCGATCCCCATGCTTTGGACCAGGCTGATGAGCTCCACACATGCCATCATGCGCTTCTTGGAGTACTTCCTGCGCGCTCCTTTTGAGATAGGCAGCGGAGGAGGATCCTGTCATGCGATCGGCGATACAATATTCGCGTGATCGCATTATAAAGAATTTGGAGGCTTTCCTTCTAATGGCAGCCACTTCTTTGGGATTATCAGGCAGGATGCCATACAAGGCATAGTCGATGTACGAGAATTGCCAATCCCTAAGTTCTAGATCGGCCAAAGTTTCAAGAGCTTCTTTGGCTTGACAGTCTCCTGTCGACTTTTGGTGATCTTCAAAAGTGACCCTTGGACAATACAAGTCATGGCTATAGACAAGTATTTTCTCTACCACTCCAGCTGGAAGGGCTACTGAGGTAGCGAGAGATGCCAGTGCATCTGCCATGCGCATTTTGCTGGCGTGGTACATGTCGATGTAAAAGTTTCCGAACCTCTCAGCCATAGAGATAGTTGCGTTGTAATAGGGTATTAAGTCTTCATGTCTGACTTCGTACTCCCTGAGAACTTGGTTAACGATGAGTTTAAAGTCACCGTATGTCTCGAGATTTTTAACGCCAATCTCATCGGCGATTTGCATTCCAATCAAGACGGCATTGTATTCCGCTACATTGTTGGAGCTGGGCTCGGTTAATGAGAAAGCTTGAGAGATCACATAGTTCTGTGGGGAGACCAGTACTACCCCTACTCCGGCTATGACATGCCCTTGCAGACTTGATCTCGATGCACCATTGAAGAAGAGTTGCCACACTTGTCTTTCAAAAGATGTCTGGGTCAGACAAACTTCAGCGACTTCGTCTGGGAGATCCTCGTAAAGTTCGGTTGCTTTCGGATCTGGATGCTCAGCCAGGAAATCCGCCACCGCTTGTTCCTTCACTGCTTTTTGTGATAAAAAGCGCATTTCATATTGGGATAGCAGTATAGCCCATTTTGCCAGTCGACCTTTTAGCTACGATGGCTTCGTCATGAGCAATCTCAAAGGGTTGACCCTTGATATGACATTTATAGTCTGGCCCACCAAGTAGTGTCGCATTTTCTAGACAGCGAACACCAATGTCAAACATTCCTTTTCGATCGGGTTGTATCGATGCTCAGCTCTGATCATAATCCTACTCAGATAATAGATTGCTTGCTCATGTCCTTGATCATTATTCTGAGCTAGAAAAGCTCATAAAGAATGATCTATTGCTCGAACGTATATCAGGAAAGGTTTTCCTGACACCAGAGCTGTAATGACTGGTGGTTGCGTGAGGTATCATTTGATTTCCTCGAATGCTTGTTGGCATGCATCATCCCATATGAATGAGACACCTTTTTCATCAATTTGGTGAAGGGTTGGCATCTTCCGGAGAGATTGAGATAAACCTTTGGATGTATACTAGTCGTCCTTGCAATCCTCTAAGCTCCCTGAGTTCCTTGGAGGCTGCATCTCCTAGACAGCGCGGACTTTTTTCAGGTCTAAGTGAATTCTTTGGATGTTACTATAAACCCTAGGAATTTACCGCTGGCTACCCCCAGGAAGGATTTGGTGGGGTTCATCTTCAACTGATGTGCCCGCATGATTTTAAAAACTGTCTTTAGATCAGCTATGTGGTCACCTTTGGTGCGGCTTTTCACTGCAATGTCGTCAACGTAGCATTCCACTGTTTTACGCATGTGCTCATAGAAAATTGCATTCATAGCTCTCTGATATGTTGTCCCCGCATTCTTCAGTCCGAAGGGCATGACAGTATAGCAATATATCCCCAGTGGTGTCCTAAAAGGAGTATGTCTTTCATTATCTGAAACATTTTGATTTGATTATACCCTGAGAATTCATCCATTAAGGACATTCGCTCAAACTCGCACGTATTGTCAATCATGACATCCATGATTGGGAGAGAGAATTCATCTTTGGGACAGGCCTTATTTAGATCGTGAAAATCAATGCAAATCTAGATCTTTCCGTTTTTCTTGGTAACGGGGATGATATTGGCTACCCAATCAGGATGTTGCTCCTCCCTAATGAAGCCAGAGTTTATAAGCTTCTTGACTTCTAACTGGATTGCTTCCATTATTTCTGGACGGAACCATCACTGCTGTTGTTTGTCTGGCTTCACATCTGAATTAATGTTAAGGCGATGCATAGCCACTCGAGGATCAAGCCCAGGCATGTCCTTATTATTCCAAGCGAAAACATCTATATACTCTCGCACAAGAGATATTAAGTCTTCTTTCTCGGAGGATGATAGGCTTTCGCTTATAAAGATGGGCTTAGGATTAGCCTCATCTCCCAGATTAATCTGAATGACCTTATCTTCCGTGGGTGGTTCACGTTGTTCAAAGCGAATATCTCAGAGAGTGTTTAGGTGTTTGATCCAAGGATTTGTATCAGACTGGACCATTTCTTTATCTCCGTCTTCCAGTGACTTGTTGAGACCATGTTTACTGAAAGTTCTCCGAAGATGTTGCTGACACTAATGTCCGATTCCCATGATGACGTGCCAGATGAGTAGTTATGGTATAGTAACTCTTAAGACTCAGAGGTTGACGGAATTGGGGTTGACACATAACCCAAACCCCTGTGAGTTCGATGGTAATAATCAGGAGTTTTCCCTTTCGGAATGAAAGACCGAAGTAGTGTTCTTCCTTTACCGAAGTTCAACCCAGGACCATTTGTCAGATCATACCCCATGCTTTCCATCATTCTGAGTATATTTGGCTCATAATTAGTGAACTGGGGAGATTCATTCTCACTTTCTGACTCTTCATGAGACATCAGTTCGGACTTGATTTGTCCGAAAAGGATTGGGCTTTGGCCTTTGCGTCTTGCTGGGACCATGAATACTGATTTGTGCGCATCACTGACATCTTGATACGTTACGAAGGATAACTTCATTGGTACATGCAATGATGTCAAAGCATCCATTGCCGACCAAGGGTCATTATCCACTTCAGTACTAGTGTCTGATGGCACTGAATCAGAAGCGAACACAGAAAAATAAGCCAAATTTAACTCTTCATTAATATACCATCCGCTTACATCATCTCGGCGGTGTTATTAACATCGAGCTTATTAATGCTTATTACAAGTGGATCTAATTCCCACATACACTCTTCTTCCACCTTCGGCTCGGTGTCAGCTTCATTATTAGAGTCCGGTTCCTCTGGTTGTAGGTCCTCATTTATTTTCAGATAGTCTTGGTACATGAGGAAGTCTGTGAAATAGTTCTCTACCCCCTTGAACGGATACCTTTCGGCAGTCAACTAATTGGTCGCTAATATTGCATATTTAGTATCATATTTCCATACTTATTTTAGAATAAAAGCCTGCATTGTCCTAATTACTTGTTTAATTTATTTGCAGGCCCAATCCTTATGGAGATGAAGAGAAATGAGCCAAAAGCCCACCAGAATTCTGAATTAAATCAGAATTAATTCGCACACACTAAATCAGGGCAAAATCAAGAGGTTGAAACCGTTTGAGAAGAATCCTCTCAGAATCGATTGGTTAAAGCCAAGAATCCAAGGCCATTTCGTCAGAATCCAGGGATCAAACGAAGAAATCAACAAAGGATAAAGCCAGAAGAAACTCCCAGGATGACCCACCAACAGGTGTGGCCATCTGGCCACACCCTTGCCGCGGAAACGCGGCCAAAGCCGCATTTTCGCGGCTTTGTTGGGGAGTTAGGGGAGCGTTTGCTCCACCAACCTCCCGGGATTCTGGTTGTTGGGTTTTTGGCCTATAAAAGGGCAATTGTTGTGCTGAAATTGAACGCCAATGCAGAGTTAGGATTTTAGACTAGTTTTTCCATTTTGTAGTTTAGTTTTTACTTTTATGTAACTTGTATGTAGCTTAGGTTAGATGATGATTCATGTAAGTAAGAGAGAGAGGCATATGTTGAGAGTGACACCGATGTACCCTCCTCCTTTCTTTCATTGTCTCAAGCAATAAGGTAAACTTTTATTTATGTTCGTATCTTTACTTTTCTTTTGTTGTGCTTTCCTCTTCCTCTTTCTACTTTACCTTGGTTGTATTTGTTGAGTCTACAAGTGAATTCCAAAGCAAGTATAACTAAGCTACGTGAGAGCCAGCGATAGTTCATGAAGACGTTCTCCTCTTCCAAGCTCCGCATCACTTCGTTCTTGATATGCTTAACGATATAATGTGCACGGGGACTGAGCTCGAGTTTATGATTTATGCGTTGAACGCCTCCGAAGCAAAAAGGTAGAACTTGCAAAAGGTTTCCAAGTAAGTCATCAATCAACCTAGGTAAGTATTTCTTCACTTTTCTTTCTTTCTTTTCTTTTACTTCTTTAGTATAGATCACCTCCTCCTCCAACTCTTTCTTCTCCACTTCATTGTACATAGTCGCTTTTCATCGTTTTCTAATTTTTTCCACCTTCTTCATCTCTCACTTTCTTCTTAACTTTAAATATAAACATAACTTTCTTTTTCATTTTCTTAACTTAAAAAACAGAGAAGAACCTTCGCTTTTCTTCTTAACGATTTCAATAAAGAAACGTAAAGCTTCCATCGCAAACCCTCCTTGTGGATCACGATCCACATAGCCACTTGCTATAGCGGAAGAATTGAGCACTTGCACATCTTCTTTCTTAAGTTCTGAAATCTCGTATTTTGTGCAGGTTTAGCATCAATCATCAACGTTCGGACTTTCCCACTTTCATTAATGTACTTCATAACTTGGTGGAGAGTGGAGGGGACGATGGAATTACGATGAATCTACGGTCATCCTAGCAACAAATTGTATGAAGTGTCGGCATCAATAATATAGCACGTCACTTCAGACTTTAGGTCCCCGATTTGACATTTGAGCTTGATCTTCCCCATTGGGCGCGTACCATTGGCGTTGAAATCATAGATGGTAGTCTGGGCGGCGCTCAATCAGTGGGAAGGGATCCCTAAGTGCTACATGACCCGGCGAGGCATGATGCTCAATGCGAATCCTGGGTCTACCTGAATGCGGCTTACTTCAGACGATCCAATATACACTGTGAAGTACAGGGGCCGATCATATTTCCCACTTAACCTGCATATCATTGGTCGTGAAGGTGATGCAGGGAGCATTTTGGGAGGCATGGAGGCAATCTTCTACATCCTCCTCCTGTGTTCCGGCTGGAATCTGGGCCATGAAGACCTCAACATTAGCTAGGGCTTCCCTCAGAGCTTCTCTTATTGACTTTGATAGTCTCAGGAGCTCGTAAAGGGTGATTCTGGCCAGAATATTGGCCAATTATCTAGGACGTCAAAGCGGTAAGGTGTTGTAGATCCTTTCGCGTTGTCCTTTGAGAGAGCCTTAGAAAACTGAAGCTCTTTCTGCTTCTCCACCAGTTGCTTCGTGGAGGGCTTGGCTGGCTCTGTAGTGGGTTTAGGAGGACTTGCCACCATCTCATCATACTTTTTAAATATGACTGACCCGAATGAGTTTCTGTCACGAGCAGTTTATTAAGTTCTGAAGCAAGAACGATTGTTTCCTCTTCTGAATCAATTAGTGAGGGAACATCGGTTTCTGCTTCTCGGGAAGAAGCGCACACCACATTACAGGACAAAGCTTTCGCTTTACATTTGAACCTTCTTTTAGTAACAGTAGTCCATTACTGGCTGTCCACAAGATCGGGATGAACCCACATAATTTTCCCTGAGGTAGGGGGCGGGTACAAGACCCTTCTCTTGTTGGTCGCATCTGTCGGGGTCTCGGAGCGGACTTGAGAGCGAGTCCCCGAGAGACCTTGCAGTACTACCGCGCCCTAGGGCTCTTGGATCTAGAACAGAGGAACTCTTCATACTTTGCCTGGTCGAACTCCACGACAAGTGATTCGACCATTTTTCCCATGTAGGTGATGTCACCTTGCGCCACGACTTGCTCATCGGTAGAGAAAGTAGTCCCCAGCGGAATCGCCATCTCTTGTTTGGTGGGGAAAAATTGAAGATCGAGGAGTAACTTCTTTGTTTTGATTGTAAAGAAAATTACAGCGAATCAATACTCCTCTTACAAGAGAGGGGAGATATTCAAGCTTAAATCTCCCCTTTGTTTAAAGTCGGGTTCTTGATGTGGCGATGGAAAGTGAATCTTGTTTTTTCGTTGACCGTGTGAACATCAGGTCCTTAGGAATCCTCTCTTTGGATAGTAAACGAAGTAACATAGTTTCTGTCCACCAAGGATCTCAAAGAGATTGTAGGCAAAGACGAACTTGTACGCAGCAAGTTGTTCTAAGAGTGGAACTCTCTCTTTCTTTTCAGCTGGAGGTCTGGTGCTTCTACGGCTTACAACCGAAGTTCTTCTTACCAAGAATTTTCTGACCCTCTTTCATAGCAAACTAGGCTATTTATAGAGGTATCAGGGGGTAAACGTGTCCCTTAATAACACTCTATAATGGGGGTTAACTCCCTCATTACGTGGGCAGTAATTGACCCAGTAATGAGGGCAGTTATTAAAAGTACACCTAGAGGGGGTGAATAGTGTACCACTAATCTAATGAACTAAATGCGAAAATTATGAACTAAATGCGGAACACTTAGTGCAACCAACGAGTGTAGCCGAATTCCCCGTGAAGGGCTCTGGACTAACTCCTCTTGATTCCTCTGAATAAGAGTTGAGGCGCTATATGAAGCTCTCGTGGTTAAGCACAAGTGAGGCACACAAACACACAAGCATGTATATGATATGATAAAGTAAAGCAATGCACAAATAAAGAGAGAGAGAGTTTAGAGACAATGGATCAAACGCAAACAACAAGATGTTTTCGAGGTTCGAGCACCAGCTCTACGTCCCCGCCTTCACTGAGAAGGATTTCCAATCCACTAGGAGTACCGAACACTTCTCTCAACCAATACAACCTCCACCGAGGAAATACAAATGGTCTACCGAAGACCGGAGTACCGAACTCTACCAATCCAACCATACACCCTCCACCAAGGCAACACAAACACCACCTCACACAAGAGGGGGCCCGTAGCCAAACAACCAATCACCTCAACACTTGAGGGATACAAATCCAACTCCACCTCACACAAGAGGGAGTAAATCACAACCTCAACCTCTACCAAAGAGGGAGCTAACCACAACCCAAATCAACCTCTACCAAAGAGGGATACAACAAGTAAAGGGTTACAACAAGGTGGTTTCCTCAACCACAAACAATTTTCCCACAAATAAATGATCCTATAGAATAGGATAGGAGATATAGCACAAGTGTGGAAAACTAAGTGTTTTGATCAAAGAAAATCTCTTGGGAAAATACCAAAATAGATATAGAATTTTAGACCAAGAAACTAATTCCCAAATACCTATTTTCTTTGAAATAAACAAAACACTTTAAAACAAATAAGATGGATCTTTTTGGCACTAAAACGCTTTTGAAAACTTGTTTAAAACATTAGAGAAACTCTGTAAATTTTGCTCTAAAAACTTAATCAAAATCCCAAAGAAATGGGGTATATAAAGCCCGATTGAAAACTAATCGTTGGAGTTGTTTTTCAGCTCTGGCGGCTGGCGGTCGACCGGCCCGATCGACCGCCAAACGGTCAAAAAATCGACCGTTGGAGCCTCGGTCGACCGCGGCCGGGAACAGAGAGCAGACCTCTCTGCCGGTCGACCGACCCGATCGACCGGGCTTTCCAGAGAGCAGAAGCTCTTTGGCGGTCGACCGTCCCGGTCGACCGGCCTCCAGCCAAACAGACGTGCACATCTTGTGCACGTCGGTCGACCGACTCCTAGCTCGGTCGACCAGTCCGGTCGACCGGCAGAAGCCAGAACAGGATTTACAGGACTTGAAAACTTGTTTTTATTTACCTATAAAATCCCATAAAATCCTTAAAAATCCACAAATAAGTTTTAGCATAATACATTGATATATAAACTTGTGTGAAAAATTTCAAAACAAATTTCAACTTAGTTACAAACATTTTGAACCATTTTTGTGTTATGGAAAAATTACCGAAACCAAAACCGTATTTTTTCAAAACTGGATTTTCAAATGGAAATCTGATTTTTTCAAACTCATCTAAAATACAAAAACATGATACTAAACACTTTTAGGCATGTTGCATATGGACATAAGTCCAATATACATGAAACATATATATATCAATGTTTTTGACTTAAACAAAATATGTTTTGTTAAAAATACCAAAACACACCAAAACTCATGAATAGGCATATCAAAATAAGTTTGTCTAAGATATGAAGCAAGTAGTATATATAAAATATCTAATATACATTTAAACAATGTAAACTTGTTTTGAAACTATCTATTCATGAAACCAATATCGGTTAAACCAAAAACCGAACCAATATCCAAAACATGAAAACTAGAAACACGTGTGTGTGTTGTGAACTTGAGCATATCACACTATTCTAATCTTTACAAATGGATCTAAAACATAATCTAAACTAGGTACCGAGGTCTTCTTACGAACTCCG